>JAQMYF010000012.1:41167755-41182628 GCA_030014195.1 Neosilurus mollespiculum | reverse complement strand
GAGGTCGGTGGGAGCGCGGAATTTGGTTTGCAGGACAAGTAGAGCTGGGTGTCATCCGCGTAACAGTGGAAACAGATGTTGAATTTACGGAAAATGAGACCGAGGGGAAGGAGATAAGTAATGAATAGAAGAGGCCCACTTTTGAGTCTGGTTCCTCTCAAGATTTATTTCTCATTATGGAGTTCCTTGGCATCACCACCTCTAATTTCCTATTTAGAAAACATTACACTCACACCTCTTTATTCCAAGCAACACTCATTTCGGCTACTTATTATTGAATCAACTCTATGGCTGTGCTCTGTCTCAATGTGAATTAGGGGCCAATAGTAGATAGGGCAGCGGTGGCTCAGTGGGGATTGGACTGCTGTTTCACATGTTGGGAGATCAAATCCAATCACTAGCAGTTTGGAACTGGTGTTGATAACTTGTCTTTTGTATCAGTTGCATGAAAGCATTAGCTGAATAATTAAATATACACATCCTTGTACCAATTAAGAACATGCATGCTTTATATTGCTCTGCTTTCAGATTGTGGCAAGTCAAGTGACTTACTTTTTCATCTTGATTCACAAAGTTCATTCACTTTGTAAACCGCTTTAACCTAATTGTGGTCGCAGGGAGGCTGGTCTCCATCTCAGCCAACTCTGGGCAAGGGCGGGGTACACCCTGGACAGCTCGCCAGGCCAACACTCACACAACCATTCACACTCTCACTCACACCTAGGGGTGATTTGGAATCGCCAATTAGCCTACTGTACTGCATATAATTGGACTGTGGGAGGAAACCGGAGTACCCGGAGGAAACCCATGCAAGCACAGGGAGAACAGGCAAACATCGAACCCAGGCCTTCTAGCTGTGAGGCAGACGTGCTAACTACTGTACCAACATGCCGCCTTTTTAGAAAGTATTTGCTTATTATTCACTGTTAATGACCGGATTGAATTTTTCACTTTACTGCTCCTAAAAATCATTTATACCCCACCAGCCTTACCGATGTCATCCTCTCTATTATCATTTATACAGATCACACATCAGTGGGAGGACTCGGAGACAGTTTCTATGAGTATCTCTTGAAGGCTTGGCTCATGTCTGATAAAACTGACACAGAGGCACGCAAAACCTATGATGACGCTATTGAGGTGAGGCGTGTTGCCAAGAAATAAGCATTGTTAGTCTGGAATCCACCGTCTTCTACTCCCTCACCCTTCTTTCTTTCATATTGCAAGGCTATTGAGCGTCACCTCATCAGGAAGTCCAGCGGCGGCCTCACCTTCATTGGCGAGTGGAAAAACGGCCATCTGGAGCGCAAGATGGGTCACCTGACCTGCTTTGCTGGGGGCATGTTCGCCTTAGGGGCTGATGGGTCACCAGGAGACAAGGCTGGCCACTACCTCCAGCTGGGAGCTGAGATTGCACATACTTGCCATGAGAGCTATGATCGCACAGGTCAGTAAGGCTGAGATTTGGTAGAATCTCAGTTTACTGCTTGGTTACGCTGGGTTTAAGGAAAAGTAGTTGCTGCTTTCTAAAGACAAAACGAGATTCTCACAGGATCAAGTTCAGTTTACGTTGAGTAACTGCATGTTTCTAGTAATCAGGTGGTGTCGCTACTCTTTTTATTCAAAAAGCTTCTTGTTAGTTATTTTGTAGAGCCAGTAGTTTTTTTAATGTACACAAATGTTAACAAAGCTGTTATGCAAGTCTGTCATGTAGCTTAAGTGAAATGAATTAAGAGAAACCATTTCAAGAAGTAAAGTATGTGGACATCTGACCATCATACTGATATGTGTCTGTAGAATATCCTATTAATATTATATTAGTAAAGAGTTGATGTCCTCTTCTTTGCTGATATAACGGGTTCCACTCTTCTGAGAAGGCGTTTCAATAGACCTTACCTGTGAGAGTTTTTGCCCCTTAAGGCAAGAAGGCCTGGTTAAGATGTTAATGTTTTAGTTAATCGCAGGGACGTTCAGTGGGTTTGGTCTTGGGCCACCTTCTACAATATTCTTGACAAATCATGTCTTTAGAAAGCTCAGTTTGTGCACAGGGGCTCTGTCAGACTGGAGCAAGGTTGGGCCATTTGGTAATTGTGAAGGAAATCTTAATGCTAGAGCATATAGGCACATTCATTCAGTTGTGGCACTGATTTGAAGAAGACCCGCATATAAGTGCTTTGATGTCCGCATATTTTCGACCAGTAGGAATTTATTTTATTTGTTTGTTTATTTTGGGCGTTGTGGGAGCAGTGTAATCAGAGGTACCCTACTGGAGTGCAAGATGTGTAACACTGTATGTTAATGTTTTATGTCTTCAGAAAGAAAATGTTATGCCCCAAACTTAGTTAAAATTTGAAGATGATAAAAGATTAATCTTGAGTGTCACTGCTTTTTTTCCATCAGTTAAATCTACACTTAAACAAAATTTAAATTAATAAAAAAACAGTTAAGATTACTATCTGTTTTCATAAATAAAAGTATAAATGCAATAATGTTTAAAAAAAAAATTCCCTGTTAACCGGGTAAGCGGGTCTGGGCATTGCTCATGTTGACTGGGGTTTCATCACTGCTTTATTTGGATAAATGGGCTCAGCTTTTTCTAACCTGTCCCCGTAACTGGATTAAACAGCAGGGTGATAGGCTTGCCAATCTAATGCTGTCATTTACAACTGCACAGCTCTGTTTAAGTCTGTTGTAGCTTTCTGTTCTGTTTTCCTGCTGCTACGATGATGTGTTTTTCTCATGTGTGTATCTCTAGTTCTGAAGCTTGGCCCAGAGGCCTTCAAGTTTGACAGTGGGTTGGAGGCAGTTGCCGTGAGGCAGAATGAGAAGTATTACATCCTGAGGCCAGAGGTGATTGAGACTTACTGGTACATGTGGAGATTCACACATGACCCCAAATACAGGCAGTGGGGTTGGGAGGCAGCTCAGGTCAGTCTATACCTTCACTTCCTGCTATTTATTGTTGCTATGATCTTGCATTCATAATGGATTCATTTCTGTTCCTTGTTTAAGTTATAGCCTGTGTTTTAAAGATAGGTTTTTTTTTTATGGCCATGTCCTGTGTTCCCAACTCCAAGCAATCTCTCTCTCTCTCTCTCTCTCTCTCTCTCTCTCTCTCTCTCTCTCTCTCTCTCTCGCTCTCTCCTTTATTTCTTTCTTCTTTTGATTCACATCTCAATCTCAGCTATTCTGTTAGGTAGCATTATGGTTATGGTAAGCCACTGATACCGTGTCTTGTTGTAGCCACTTGTCTGCCCCATACATCCCACCACCTCCAATCCTCCAGTGAATCAGACAGATTTAATACATTAAAACTAGACACTAGCCAAAAGCTTAATGCCAAATGCACAAGCGCTACAAAATCAAAATGCCAGCCAGATCCAAATACATGCAAGTCCCATAGAGCACTGTTTATTGAGGTCATTTAATATCACAGAGATAGAAAAGCTACTTAGTGACCAACTTACACTTGCCAAGGATAAGGATTTGGAAATTCAAATACAGCTCTGACACACAACCCAGGTCCCTCACTGCCTCTTGAACCAGCATGTTTTTAATGGGGTCCCTTAGCATAGGACATTACGTACTTTAAGGTGGTCCTGAAAGATCGAAAGTCAGAAAGTCTAAGCTCCAGCCCCTGAAATTCAAGAATCTTCAAGAAAATTCAAGTTCAAAGGATCCATTAGAACACATCTCGAATTGATTTGAATATTAGTTCATAAGTCTAATATTGTTACAGTCACTTATGATTTTCTTTACTATTGACAGCATTTCCTTTTCATTATCTTTTTAACCCTTATATGCTCTGTTTATTCCCAAGCAGGGTGTAATTTCAAGGTTGTTGAGGGAGGGGTAAATGTTGTCCGTTTGAGAAAAAAATTCATCAGCAGAGGTTTTTTTTTTTTTTTTTTTTTTTTTTTTTTTTTTTTTTTTTTTCCCCCCTTCCTTTCCCCTAGCTATTCCAACAATATTTCAGTGGTTGGTACTTAAACTTTCTGACTTTTATTTTTAAAGGACCACCCTAACATACTTATTTGTTTAGCCAGATAAATTGCATGTATTGACTGGTCACATTATTATGAAGGAGTGTCCCAGTTAGGGATTTAGACTATGTTTAAAATTTCCTGGCTTTTATTTTGTAAGAAAATTTCAAGGTAACTGGAACAGGTTGAATGAGATTTTACAACTTCGGCATGTCTAGTGTTAGTAGAATAACCTGCAGTTGATTCCCAATATTTACTGAGCTCTGGCTTTGCACTGGCGGCCAGCTTCCTCTTTTGTCCCAGATCATTGCTTATATAATGATAAATGACGCAGAAGGAAAACTACCTGCAGCATTGATTATTTTTGATGCATTAAAAACTGTGGTGAAGCTGTTTGTATTGAATAGGATTGAGAGATTTCTTTATGGAGGAAGCAATTTGACGTAGCTCTGCCATTTAATAAGAACCTACTGCTGTATTAAAATCTTTCTTTTATTGCATTTAAATCAACAAGCATATCACTGTTCCAACAGTAAATAAAAAAAGATTTACTGTTTGTGTATTAACATTAAAAATAGAAAAACAGAAAAATATTTTAGAAAAATATTTTTTAAAAAGCTCAAGAATACAGTATATCTACACTTAAAAAAACAATTGTATTCCCAACACCCCTCTGAAGGGAATCTGTAAGGCTGATGCAGTGTGTCAGTATGGAATAGAATCTTCCATGTTGGGAATGCCGTTCCTCTTCCCTGATGCCAGATGAGTTTGATGTCATCAGTACGGTGTGAAGGCTTCGGATTCTGGTGTGTGAGAACTGTAGACGTAGCTATCGCTGCTGTTTGCTAAATGGATTAGGCGGAAGTGAGCAAGGTCCAGATGCAGTCCGTAGCCCTGTGAAATGAGTCTGAGAGAGCAGCTGTATGACGCTGTGTTGCAGCATGTTGAGCTTTACTGGCACAGATTGCTTGTGTCCCTCATGTCTTTAACCCTGTGTTAGGCCTGTAGGAGTGTATAGAGAGGGATATGGAACAGATTGAGGCTGCCACTTGAGATCTGAATCTTCTGTGCAGCTTTCAGTGTACTAGATTGTATGTTTGGATATATCTGGATATATCATCTCCTCTGGGTGTTCCGGGTTTAAAATCGTATGTCGCACTGTTTTCCACAGGCTATAGATAAATATTGCAGAGTCAGCGGGGGTTTCTCTGGGGTTAAAGATGTCTACTCCTCCAACCCCACCTATGATGATGTCCAGCAGAGCTTCTTCTTGGCGGAAACTCTCAAGTATTTTTCTTTTTTATATATATATATTTATATGAGTATGGTTAAATGGTAATATTTTGGGGAGAGATGTAATCACATATTACAACGAATAAAAGCAAAAACGAAAAATTTATTTTCCAAAGGCACAATTCAGTGTTCTTGAACATTAATGCCACCTGCTGATGACATTGCATCACTGCAGTTATTATGTGAAAAATCAGACTAACTCGAGCAATGCTAGTAATGTGTATTAGTCACTGAAACATAAAAGCTATGTTTTTAAAGTTTCTGAATTGACTGTTTGTTTTTGTTTTTCTTCAGGTATCTTTATCTGCTGTTCTCCAGTGATGATCTCCTGCCTTTGGAAAACTGGGTCTTCAACACAGAAGCTCATCCTCTACCGGTGCTGCATCTGGGCAACATCACCCTACCTGGCAGCCTGGCATAGCGATAGAGGAGCCTCAAAGATTGTGGGCACTCGCTTCTTCTTTCTCTGAAAGACTGCAGGTACCTGCGTTCTGGAGTTGCTGCGTTCTGGAGTTGACGGTCTCTTCCGCTCAACCACTGTGCTACCTGGACTCCGGGTTTTTACTGCCAAGTAGAGGAGACCAGGACACACTCTCAGACTCGGTCTACTCATCTATATGTCTGTTGTATTTTTTCCCATTGTCTCTGATGAACTGCCAGTCAGACTCAGACAGCTTCTGTGACTCATTCATTGGCTGCATGGCTCTGACACCAGTGGAATCTGTTAAAACACCACAGCTCAGCAAACAAATTAGCAGTTAATGAATCAACACCAGGAAATGTGTATTTTTGTCTGTGAAGAAAGGATTTTACATGGCTTATTGTTTGGTTTTTTGTTTTCTTTGATCACTTTCGTTGCGTAATCACTGCAGCAGGACAAACGGCTCTCCCCCTTCTCCCATTTGACTCCTTCACGCTGAACTCTGACCCAGACCTGGAGCTGTGGGAAGCAGCAGCTGGATGATGTGACCTCTGAAATCTCTCCCACTCTCTGTAAGAGAGAATACAGGCCAGAGGCACCCTGGGTTCTCTGTGGCTTCTCTTGTACTGATACAGTATGCGTGTGAGTGTGTGCACATTCCTGTGCTAGTCTGCTTTCAGCCTCCAGCACACTTCAGTCAAATCCTGGTCCAGATATGAAGTCAACTATGTTTTAGCTTTGCCAGGATTAGTGGGTGAACTGGCTAAGGTTTTGCATTCGTCCACAGCTCAAACAAATTAGATGTTGATTTCAGGGCTATCACTACACATGACACATAGTTTATTCCGAAACCTTTTCCACTAAAAGAATGAAAAACTTTGATTCAGTTTCTATTGGAGTGAGCATGTTTCCATGTTTCCTTTTAACCAATCGGTCTTTCTGAAGTAAAAGGTTGTGTGTTCTGGCTCTTATCCACACTGCTCTGTACTCAAATTGACTGAATTAGTGTGGGAGTTATGGCCTCACATATTGTTATTGAAGTGTTTATAAAGTTCTGCTGTGCTGGAGAAAGAAAGACGATATCTCCTTCCCTGATAAAGGGTCGTCCCCCCCCTCAACAGATGAATTTCACCACTAAACACAGCAAACATGTCATTCAAGGCATTTATATTTAAGGCATATACTAGAAAATTACTTTTGATAACTCCAGATATTTTTTTTTCTAAATGCGCACACAGTTTATGCAAACATGCCCATGTTAAAGACACGTTTTGTACTGATTTTGCTCCATCATTGGACTAAAGTGCAGGAGTTTTATGGGCTTTTGGATAGGTTTATTTTTATTCCAGCCAGTAGGTCATAAATCTTTCAACATTTGGATGTGCCCCACCTTTGCGTGCTGCTCTGTCCTCTATTGCTCTGTTATTTAGAGAGAAATCGGTAAGGGGTTTTAGTCTAAAGACAGGAAGGAGGTTGCCACTGCTGTACTTTACAGTAGACCAAGTTCCAACTTCACATTGGGCAGGACAGCCCCTTGTAGTGTTTTGTAGTGCACATCATTATTGGATGGTAGGACCACAAAAAAACAAAAACAAATAAACCTCAACCCACTGAAATAGATGTTTTACACCCCAGCGCCATCTTCCCCATCCTCCCCATCTTTAACCCGTGCAGTCGTCATTCCTTTACCTCTCCTCCAGGTGGCAGCGTTGCTAATGCTGTGTATGCTTTGAGCTGTTTTCCCACTTGCCTAATGTCTTCTTCTCCTTCTTTCTATCCCATTACTGATACCTGTTTTTACTGTGGGAGGAGCCTAGACCAACATGACCACTAGGTGGATTTTGAGAGCTGTGTTCTGTATTCTGTATTTTTACTGAAATGAAAGTTATGTAAATATCTTTAAAATGTGGCGGATTCAAATAAAGATGTTACATAAAGTGAAGGAATTAACATCAAGCTGTATTTTCCCTATGACTTACTTATTTCTATTTTTCATAATGTCTCTCATTGGGGGCTAGGTCTTTCTTTATTAAGAGCATCTGTGCCATGCTTATACATGCAGTTATTCTATTGGCCAGCAGAGCCAAACATAAAATCTCATCACTCTGTACAACTGTGGACAGCAGAAAAGCATCTTAGAATGCGCAATGTTTGAGCATTAAGGTGGATGCTTTTTTTAATTTTTTTTATTTATTTTTTATTTTTTTAAGCTCCCACTGTCAGAGAAAGTGAGCAGAGCAGTAGCTATAGAAATGGGTTCTGTCTGTCAGTCCGTACGAATTGTTAGTGCAATAACTTTGGAAGGAAATGATGTAGGATCACCAAATTTGGTGCATGGCTCAACCTCAGGGATGAGTAGGGTGGGATTGTTTATGGGTCACCTTGACCTTGTTTTAAGATCACAAGATGACTTTTTATTTATTGAACTCGTCAATTTCTGTTAGAGAACTTTGAAAGGAAATGATACAGAATAACCATTTTGGTGGATGGTTTCCCTTCAGGAATTTCTTAGTTTGGATTGTATATGGGTTATTTTTCAAAGTCACAAGGACTCCTTTTCTATATCCGCCTTGTCAAAATTATTATTACAATCACTTTGTAAGGAAATGATACAGGATTGCCAAAGATGGTGTATATGGGTCACCTTGAGCTTGTTTCAAGGTCACTTTTTTCGGTGTTTCACTTGTCAAGGATTTTTAGTGCTATAACTTTGAAGGGAAATAAGTTAGGATAACCAGATCTGGTGGGTATGTTTTCCTCAGAAAGGTCTCAGTATTGCTGCCCTTATCCATGGGTCATGACACTGAATCACCAAATTTGTTGCATAGGTTGCCCTCAGGAAAGTTTTGGATGAGATTGTATATGGGTTGCCTATGACCTCACTGCAGTCAACTTGGTGTGTGTGTGTGTGTGTATATATATAATATATATAATTTTATTATTCTTCTTTTTTTACTTTATGAAGTAGACCTTTCAGTGGGAGCGTCTGGACCCCTGTGGTCTATTTTCCACACTGTAAACTCTAGTGACCGTTCTAATATCAGGAGATAGACCAGCCCATCTCGCACCAACCACCATGCCACGATCAAAGCAATTGTGATCACGTGCCCTTACTTTGACGTTGGATGTGAACAATAACTGCAACTTTTGGCTTGTGTATGTATGAAAGTTTGAGTTGCACTTCTGCGACATGACTGGTATTGGTGTTTCTTTTCAAGTAGCCAGGTATTAATAGTAATTAATATATTATAATATTCATTAAAAAGCATTTTGGAATTTCCTTTCTCATTTACAGTGTCAGGTTTTTAGAGTGGGTTCTCTTATTTCTTATTAATCCTATTATTAATCATGTTGATTACGAAAAGCAGGAAAAGTAGGTCAGTACAGCAGCATTCCGAGCCTCTCTGTAATACCATTAGCTTAAATTAGACTGCAATTAATATATAAATATTTGTTTTGTTTGTCTGTTTCCTTTGTTAATCATCAGATATAAGTTTTTACCCCTGTCTGTTTCTGTATTGTTTGTTGTAAGCTGACAGAGTTGAAATGCTATAATAGGGAGCGACGGCTCTATGGCAGATGCACACACCTATGTATGATCTCGGGAGAACCGGTTTAAACAAGATAGCAACAGCACAAAATATTTGACGTGTCTTTATTTCAAGCGCCTGCGCTGCTAATAATATAACTTTTCAAACTGCCCTGTTAACTCCTGTAGGTGAAACAGGAAATTATATACGTGACCGCAGAGATGAGTGAACGCTGTTAAATAAACTTGTGTATTGAAATATGGAGTGTAGAGTTTGGCGGGTTGGCTTAGCCACTCAGCAGCAATTAGCTTGTTTTCTCACTGAGTAATATCTTCAAATATTTGCCGGTTCCTTAACCAAGTTTCTGCATTACTGTATTTGCTACCAAACATCCACACTGTTGACTTACCGGCCTAATATATTCCATTCTCCACTATGTCTGTGACCGGTGAACAGTGTGTGTGTGTCCGCATGTATGTGTATATGTGTATTTGCTATTTTAACAGACAAAAAGGACATATTTGCAGTATCTTCATGTCCTGTATGCCAATATATAGGATTGTGGTCTGGAAATTGATTGAGACAGTGGAGTTTGATAGTTTGTCATGGTGTTAGTGAACATGGAGAGGGAAACAGAGCACTCAAAGACACATAAGGAGGCGGAGTTGGCACAGGAGGAGTGTACACAACAAAACACTGCCAGTGTCACTGTGAACCAGGTGGGTCAATAGTGCACTCTGCAAATGGCAACATGGACCACGCTGATTGTTTTCTCACCTGTCTCCTTACCTTTATTAATTCCTCAGGCTAATCTAGACTTCACCCTGAAAGGAGACTTTTAGCTGCGTTTGTGTTTTACAGAGACATCACATTCTTCCATTTCTGTGTCCATTTGTGTGTCGTTTTATCTGCTGTGTTTTATATCATTTTAATGAAGACCAGGAACAATGTGAAGAAACAGAGCTGCATTTATTTTAGTCTGTTTAATATTATAGAATGTTTTGAATGAAAGGGGGGGGGTATATGAATATACTTATGATTCTATTTGGATTCCTAATTCTGTTTCGATCTGGACGCTGGGGTTGATAATGTTTAGCTGTATACACAAACTGTTATATTGGTTGAAATGGTCTTTACACCCCGACAGCATTCAATATCTGGGAAGAAAAAATCTGTCATTTGTGGTGGCTGTAATCCTATAAAAATGCTGAACAGTTGCTGCCTTGCTAGGAAATCTACTAGGAAATATCTAATCAAACGCTCCCGTGTCTCACTGCTAGTGTGTGGGGCCTCTGAGGACAGCGTGTTTGAATGTTTCATGCCTTTAAGAATGTTTTATTAATAGTAATGTGGCATAGTGAACTCATTTTTCCAGTGTCTGGAGTTATACTGGTGTGTTAATATTAGTCATCCTGTTGTTTTATTTGTCTGTGTGCAGCTTGACATGCCAGTGTGCCTGTCTCAAAGATGAGTCTATTAAAAAAGGTGGAGGAGGATAATGAGACCAAGTCAGTCACAGTCCCTTAAAGCCGATCTCATCTTATCTAAGCTTATTAGACTTAGTTTTGTACCCGGCAGCATTAATCTCCCTCAAGTAGTTGCTTTGTGTTTGAATGAGTGTGTGTATTCATCGTCTGCGTCTGTTGTGATATTGAAGGGAGGAACGTTTCACAATTGTGTGAATCCGTTTCACCTGAATCTCTGTAATACGATGCCTCTCAGCCCTTCCCAAATTGCCAAAATTGTCATCTGTCCTATACCAAGACACTTGGTGTCTAGTAGTGTGTTCCTCAGCTGAAGCCTGTCCCCTCTGTGCTGTTGGAAATGGCCCCCTATACTGCGTTTCTGTTGTCAGGAAAGAGCTGTAACACTGATAAGTAGTATAGTCATGATGTCGCTGCTGAGGTCATGGGGAGAAGGTTATGAATATGTTACAGTGAGTCATAGAGTGAAAGAGGCGGGGGTGATATTTTACATGGACATCTGTGAATGTAGTGGAGTGTTTAATGTGTTAATGGCTCTGGGTGTGTGTGTGTGTGTGTCTCCTCTAGCATGTGTTTAATGTGTTAATGGTTGCTGCCTAGCCATCCGTGGCATGGGCAGTGACTCATTTCCACTCTGTGACGAGCCCAGCTGCAGCAGGTGGCACGGCCCCTCCTGAGAACTGAAATTTTCACCTTTGGACAAACCATCTCTTTATTTTTTTTTTTTTCTTTCCTTCCTTCGGGCTTTACTTTTTGTTTGTCTGTTCTGTGTTGTGCATGTGTGTATCATATGTCTACATCTGCCCCAGCTTTGGCTCCAGATGATTTTGTCGTGATCTTGAGATTTGAGAATTAGCAGTAATGCTTGAGGCTTGAATACAGATGACCACTGATTTGCTAAATATGCCAGTAATGATTAACTAATTGTTCAAGTCGTGTTTTTCCCCTTATCTTACATCATGGGAATTTTAGGAGTTAACTTTTCTCTGTGAGTTTAACATTGATGTACAAAAAAAATATAAAGATATTACTTTGTTTATATACAAAAAGATGTCAGATTAGATTTTTTTTTTTTTTTTATGTTTTGAAATGAAATATAGAGGAATCTTATCTCTGGTGACTTGCATTGCTTACCATTTTTGACTGGATGCCAAAATTGAAGCGAAAAGTTAGCCATCCTTGTACCACATCCGGTTTGTGCAAGAATGGGACACTGGTCTACCAGTGGACCACTTTAAAGCAGCGAATGCTTAACCAACAGGGCTGAAAAATGGTCAAACTACAATTCAAGTCACAATCATCATGTCCACCAGCAGGCTGGTGGTGATGACAATGATAACTGGAGCTTGCATTAAAATTGTTCAACAGCATTCGTTCATTTGCCAAACCACTTAATCCTGTTAAAGTCAGGGAGAGGCTGGCGCCTATCTCAACCGATACTGGGTAAAGGCGGGGTACACCCTGAACAGCTTGCCAGACCATCACAGGGTCAACACACACACTAAGGGCTAACCTGGAACAAACAGTTAGCCTAATGTGCATGTCTTTGGGCTGATAGATGAAACTGGAGTACCCAGAGGAAACCCATGCAAGCACAGTCAGAAACTCCAGGCAGAAACACCTGAGCCCAGAAATCAAACCCCGAACCTTCTTGTTGTAAGGTGGACGTGCTAACCACTAAACCAATATGTCACCCTGTGCAACAGTCACGAAATGTGAAATAATTTTGTACTCTGTCTATTGATACGTTAAGCAGCGGTAAACTAGTAGGGCATGCGGTTACAAAAAATAACAGTGAGGTTTGTGTGATAAAAAAAGTTCTTTTCCCGTTCTAACAGCATGTCTGGAAGTGTTTAATAATAGAGCAAGCATCATCCATTACTACTTCAGTTATCACAATCATTCCACACCGGTCTGTCTGTAAATTCACACAACTGATCTATTCATCAATGCACTGGCCATGATTATAGTCTTCTTTCATAGTAGCCTCCACTGTGCAATTCACTATAAAAATATTTATTATAAATATGCATCTCTCCCGGTTAGCACGTCTGCCTCACTCACAGCAACATGGTCCTGGTGTTGAGTGTCAGGCTCGCAACGGTGTTTCTGTATGGTGTTCGTGTTTGCGTGGGTTTCCTCTGGGTTCTCCTGTTTCCTCCCCCCAGCCCAAAGACATGCACATTAGGCTAACCTGCCATTCCAAATTGCCCCTAGGTAAGAGTGTGAGTGGTTGTTTGTGTGTTGACCTGCGATGGTCTGCCAAGCTGTTCAGGGTGTACTGTGCCTTCACCCAGTGTCGGCTGAGAGCCTCATCACCCTAGTAGGATTAAGCGCTGTGACAAATGAGTAAATGTGTGATGAATCACTACCTTCTGACCTTATTCAACAGCACTGTGCTATAAAAGGCATCTTTATTTGTTGGTCCCGGCTGCAGTTACACTCTATTTGTGCCCTGAAAAGCCTTTTAGTTGACCTTTTACAGTGTACTGTACTAACTGTATATGGTTGCAATGACAATAAACGCCACTTGACTTGAGCTTGTTTATTTAATCATGCCCTTTATATGGCTGTCATTTTGCTAGAAATAAAATGGTTGACGTCCATGAAGAAGGCATGCTGTTGCACAGTGATCCAAAGTCATTACTGTACCACCCACAGTCGGAGGATAAAGTTGAAGATGTCTGAATCCGAGAACTCTCTCTGCAGGAAGCTTTAGTTTCCCCTGCACCTGGACATCTCTCGCTGCTGAGGCCACAAACTACTCTTCACATTACTAATAATACAGCCTAATTCAGAACAGGCTTTTCACAATCCTTTGCCAAAAATGAGTGGAAAGCCTCTGTCCTGTTCTTGAGCGCAGCAGTATAGCCCACAGGGCCTGCTTCATTTGAAATTCACAGTCACTCTTTGTATTTCCTTTGCTACATGCTGAACAAAATGTGTCCATGCAATGACTCCTAGAGTTTTTAGCAATACATATTTGTGGTGTCTACTTATGTAGGCACTGACACTACATCTCACATGTGATCAGGCTTACATTCAGTGGCGTGGTAATTTTAAAAGCAGGTATTCCTCACAATCTGATTACATAGTAAATGCAACCGTGTCAGCTCAGCAACAGTGAGTACATATAGAGATGACTGTGGGCATACCCTTTTTTTAACAGGAAGTAGAAACGTACATAAAAAAAAACCCACCCACCTCTGCTCTGGAGATCAGTTAGAGGGGGATTCCTCACATCATTTTTTTTTTCATTAGCTCATCACGCCTGCCTTTCCTTTCCTTCAAAGTTTCTCTCTGTGCTTTCCGTTTGAGTAATGGTGAGACCACTTTTGCTTCAAATGAAAGATGGAAAAAGGCAGTTGCTTATTCATGTTTAAAACCACACATGAATAGAAGAGAGTTTCTAAGAAATCACTTCTAGGTGATATAAGAAATCTCAGGTTCATCAAGTTTCAACAGCTGACTGCTTTATATGATGCAAGATGGAGGAGTAGATTATAAACAGATCACTTAATGTTGTAATCACACACACACACTTCATCACCCATAATCACGGATTTTGAAACACAAATGTAGTGGGGATATTCCCCTGCTTACAGACCAAACTCTTGTTCAGCATATCTCTGGATATTAACATTGCATAGCATTTTTTTTTTTGCATGCTTCCTGTAGGTTAAGCAACTAGTCAGGCTCCGATTGTTTCAGTGATTAACACCTATGCAACATACAACATGAGTCACAACTCCAAAGAGACTAAAGCTAATAATTCTTCAGGTTAACATTCTACATTTACCTGGAGAATCTGTAGGTGGCTTGTGTCTGATTTATATATTTAATTATCGTTATCATTAAATTTCTTATATAATGTACTAATCCTGCAAAAGAAATTCGGCTTCTGCATTTAACCCATACAAAGTGAGCACGCGCGCACACACACACACACACACACACACACACACACACACTGGGGTGCCCGGAGAGCAGTTGGGGGTTACGTGCCTTGCTCAAGGGCACTTCAGCCATGAAGAGGGAGGAAGGGAAGGTGCACCACCGCCACACATTCTTCCTGCTGGTTCAGGACTGGAACCACCGACCTTTTGGTCCCAAACCTGCTTCTTTAACCATTAGGTCGCGGCTGCCCCTTAACAGACACATC
>JAQMYF010000012.1:41119650-41149013 GCA_030014195.1 Neosilurus mollespiculum | reverse complement strand
TAATATATTCATTTTATATATAATATATATATAAAATTTTATTTTTTATATATATATATATATATATATATATATTTTTTTTTTTTTTTTTTTTTTGTTTTTTATTTGTATTTTGATTCCCCAATTATCCAATTCTCACCCATCAAGTATTACATTCCCTATTGCATGTCCACCACCACCAACCAGGGAGGGTTTACACATGCAATGTTGCCACCTGATTCTTTATGAACTGCTGCGCATGTGTATTTGGGGGCGGCCTAATACACTCGGAGGGAAAGCGCTATCCGCCCCCTCATACGAATGAGCTCATAGATGCCCATGATTGGCTGGTGATCGCTGTGAGTGACAGGGCAGTAAGCGTATGCCATCCCTCCCGTGAGAGATTAGTGGATAACCTGGATTCGAACTGGTGATCTCCAGGTTGATAGTCACACACCTTGTCGATGCGCCACTCGGGAGCCTGAGTCATATATTCTTGAACAAAAATGGGTGATGAGACCATGCCCCCAGCATGGCTAATTGGTCAGTTGAGGCTCAGTGGTTAAGGCTCTGGGTTACTGATCTGAAGGTTGTGGGTTCAATTCTCAGTAGCACCATGCTTCCACTGTTTGGCACTTGAACCCTCAGCTGCTTGGCTGCAAAAAAATAAAATAAATAAAATGTAAGTCACTTTGGATAAGAGTGTCTCAAATATTGTAAATTTAACTGATAATGGTGTTGCTGGTAACACTGGGTAAAAAAAAAAAAAAGGTTTGGACTAGTCGACTTTTGGTAGAAAAGGGATAAAATGTTTCTTTTTCCTTTCTTTCTTTCTTTTTTTAATGAGTATGTCGGTGATCCTTAATACATGCGTAGCCCTCTGCATCTCAAGTTCAGAGGGACCCAGCCAGACTTTCTTATATGGACTGAACTTGATGCAAAGGCAGATCTGTGTGTGCATTTCACCATGTGGGTTCTGTATTAATTAGTATTTCACAAGGACTTTCATGTCAAATGCTCCACATAAGAAGATTACAAAATGTGTTATTTAAAGAAAAGCATGTAATTGATGTCACTGGGACCCTCTATCCAAAATATTATAAAATATTATAAGGAAATTTATTGTCGGAGTCTCCAGTGTCAGTGTCAGTGACTTATGGGATTATCAAGCTGCAAGAAAACAACAGCAATTGGCTTGTGGTTATTTCAAAGTTAACATCCACAGCTGCTCCAACAGCTGTCTCTCTTTTCTTTATACCCTGAGTACGGTGTTGTCTGCTCAGCTCTACAGATCTCATGTTCTCCCTTACCTGCTACTGCACCTCCCTGTCATTAAGTACTGATTCAGGATCTGCGATCTCATGAAATGTTTTACTGTTAGTTCATCTGTCTGCTGTTTGTAATGAATGAAACTAACAGTGTTAGCTCAAGGAAAATGTGTGAAACCAAATCCTTCAGAAAGTGTAAGGAAACAGAATAGTGTTTTACTGCGTTTGGGAGTTTGCTAAAGTACATAAAGTTCGGCAGGACTGTTCAACATCCGTCTGCTTAACGCTAATTGGAGTGTGAAATGTGAATTCCAGTGAGCCATAACATTAAAACCACCTAAATGGTCTGTGGTTATACAGCCCCATACACCAAGCTGGCTTCAATGCACTGTGTGTTCGGACTCTGTGCGCTCAAATATACAGCATTAACAGTTTCAGCAGATTGTACTACAGGAGCTCTTCTGTGGGATCAGACCAGATGGACTAACCTTTACTCTACTTGTGCATCAGTGAGCCTTGGGCATCCATGACACTCTTTGCAGTTCAATGCTTGCCCTTCCTTGGACCACCTTTGGTAGGTACTTACCACTGCATATCTGGCACCCCACCAAACCCTGTTATTTTAGAAGTGAATAGTCCCAATTATTTAGCCAACATAACTTGCTCATTTTTCCTGCTTCCAACACCCCATTTTCCAGAATTTGCTGTTCATTTTCTACCTAAAACACCCAACTCCTTGGCAGGTACCACTGTATTGAGATAATTAACAATTACCAATGTTATTTACTTCACCTCTCAGTATACAGGTCAGTGAATGATCAGTATATTTACATTTTAAAAAATTAATTATTATTATTTTTTAAAATAAATCCTTACTGAAGGAAATCAGTTGCATTTTGACGAACGTCGTGAATGGGTTTGTAGCCTCCTATTCTTCTTAATACAGGGACATTACCTATTCTAGAGGTGCCTCCAGCTGTAAAGCCAGGTGTGTGTGTGTGTGTGTGTGTGTGTGTGTGTGTATTGTAATCAGGCCGTCATGATAGTCAAAATACGTCTAAGCCTGTGAGAGGAGAACAATCATGCAGAATAGACAGGAAACAAAGCCCTTTTTCTGGAATATTCCTGAAAGATATGCAGACACAATGAAAACACTACACAGCAGAATGCAGGTGAGTGAGAGAGAGACAGGCAGAGAGACAGTCCACTGAATATCCTCCCTTTCCATACAATGTGCTGCTGCCATTTGTGCACTTCTGTGCCTTTTGTTCACATAATAAAGTTAATGTGTCCACTATGGGTACTACAGATATAAACGTTAACGGCCATTTTATGAAGGGTTCATGGGCATAACAGTTTTATAGTACATAGTTATTCAGAGGGATTCCCAAATATCATGACTGTTAATGGATTATGTTTATACAATACTGGTAAAAAGTTTCAGAACACCTCCTTTTTTTTCAGTTGTATTGAAATTTAGGAGGTTCAAGTGAATGATCTGAAAAGGAACCCTAAAATAACTGATAAGCTTCCCACCACTATCCAGCCTCTTAAACTGTAGATTTATGAGGACCTCTTTTCAGTGTCACACTAGCAAGCTTGTTTGTGCCTCATAAATGAGCACAGAGATTTTAACTGCTTATAAATCAAATAAGCTCAGCTTTAGTGCAGTTTGTTTTCAAAGGCCTGGACTACTTGCACATAGTACAACAGGAAGTGATGTCTTTTACTTAAAATTAGAAATAACCTGACTAAGATATAATACTCTTTGAATCATTTTTTCCGAAAAATCACTGGAATTATTTTTTTAGAGCATGATTGATTTGTACACAAAGCCATGAGAAATATACTGAAGTAAAATAGTCTATTTAATAAAATGCTGAAATAACAGTCCATGTTCACGATTTTAAAATACTGTTAAGATTGTAAAAGCAGTTTTTGTGTTTCCAGGAGGCACCGTGGCATAGTGGTTATTACATCCACCTCACAGCAAGAAAGTACTGGGTTGGAGCCCTGGGCTTAGTGATGGCGTTTCTGTGTGGGGTTTGCATCTTCTCCACATGCCATAGACATGCATATTAGGTTAATTGGCTGTTCCAGATTGCCCCTAGATGGGTGTGTGTATGGCTGTGAGTGTATATTAGCTCTGCAATGGTCTGGCGAGCTGTTCAGGGTGTAAACCAGCTTCCCTAGGACCCCAGTAGGATTTAGCGCTTCGGCGAATGAATGAATGTGTGAACTATGTTTCCATGTAAAGTCTGTATTTCCCCAAGCAATGATATGAAAGATCAGTCACACCATTTTTAGAGAATAGCATTCTCTTTATCCAAGTTTCATTTGGATAAATCACTGTGTATACTCAGCTCTTACTGCAAAACATGCAATGACATGAAAGAAATATTGGATCTGAAATATTTTCTTTGACGTCCATTGCAACAACCTGAAACTGTGAACGTATGGCTTTTTGTTTTAAAGCTAGATAAGTGGCACAGATGAATTGCCAATTTTGGTTGACACAGGAGAACTTTTCACAAACACTGCACAAACACCACAAATTTACATCCCCTCCGTTCCTGCCTCTAGTCAGCTCCGACTTTCTGCCTCTTTTTTTTCTGTCTTCACTAATCCACTGCACTTCTTCATCTGTACTAGAGTTCAGACATATTAGGATTCAAACTGATCTAATGATGTGACTATTTAGTAACAACCAACAGCTATTTTTCACAGTAACTAAACAAATGAAGCATTACTGCAGCTTATTTTAGATGTTGACTGGCATCAGCAGCAGTCCATAACAACAACAACGATAATGTTTTAAAGAGCCACCTTTGGTGGTTGTGTTTATGGTTTTCAGTGAGAAGTTAACAAATGCACCTAGAGAATACTGCAATAAAAATACATTGTAGGCCTCAACCCTTCAGTTAACTCGTCAACAGGTAGATTGTACCATTCTACATAACTGTGTGCTTGTTACTGAATTGATTATGCAGATAAAAAATGGCTCAGTGGTTAAGGCAATGGGCTACTGACCTGAAGGTCGGGGGTTCAGTCCCCAGTACCACCACTGTTGGGCCCTTGAGCAATGCCCTTAACAATCAATTGCTCAGCTGTATGAAAAAAAAAAAGATGGGTATACAGGTAGAAAAGCTCTACCACAGAGAAATGAACGTCTCTGCCTTGCATAGCTCTAGGTGGCCAAGGCCTAGCACCTGTTTGCCTCCCATGCCAACGGCTATGGTGAAGACGCTGGCAGTAGGGCATGGGATTTGATAGTCTGTGCGTTTAACAATTTATGTTAAAGCCGACTGGACTACTTTTGGTGCTTGGCAAACATCACCATAATAAATGTAATAGATTAGCAAGGACCATACAGTCAGTTAGTGACCACTATGAGGCAACTTAATGATCACCTAGTATGTTGAGCTTATGCATACCTCTAGTTAATGATGTGTAAGTCCAGAGAGGATGTACAGTGGGGGCATGATGCTGTCTTCCTTCCCTACAGTGCAAGATGTGCTGGTGTCTTCAGAGAGATGCTGCCGCTCAGGAGCTGTACTTCTAGCTCACGAACGTGCACCAGCCAGTCAACATGGCCCGTCGATGATAATGATAATTGTAAGTTGCTCTAAGAGCGTCTGCCAAATTCCATGAATGTAACTGCAGAACGAATGGGAAGGACTCTAAACTATTGAGATCAACTTTGAATTTAGTTGCACTGGAGGAAGATTGGAGAGATGTCATGTTTATCACAGAATTTGTGAGAAAACAAGCTAAATGTAGTACTAATTTGCAGCATGTGGCCTGTACATCCAACTCCTGATCAAAGGCAATAAACTAATCTAAAACTTAAGTATATTGTCTGCAGTCACTCCAGCAGCAGACATGTTCAATTACTCCAAGAGCTCCGTATGTGCTGAATGTAACAACTGCCAAATACTGAAAGGTTTCTCATCCCAAATCGATTCAAAGCCCAAGATGTCAAAGCTAGGACAAATGAGGGAAGAGTTTGTTGTCCAGTAAAGTCAAAGGAAAAGCAGGATTTTATTTAGTTGTTCACCACACTCTGAAATGCTGTCGTAAGCTGGTGAACACAGCCTACAGCGCTATGCTTAAATTACAGGACACTGGATTCTGATGTGAGCTTTTTTTGCGGTGTAACAGGCAGGGAGAGAGGAGCCAATCTAAGCCCTATATTTTAATGGTCTGAGAAACCCAACAGCTTAAGCAAACTGTCCTTCCCTTCCAGGAAATAGACAAGCTGCTCAAACAGTAACTGGCTGCATCAACATCTCTGAAGAGATGCAATTTATAGGAGCTCAAGGTCCTGAGAAACAGGTGATGGGTGGATGAAGACTGGCAGATGTTTCAGTGGCTGAAACTGAGAGGTGTGTGTGCGCGTGCATGTGTGTGTGAGGACATAGATTAGAATTTTTTTTGGAGTGTTTCCTGTCATGGGGTTTTTTTTGTTGTTGTTTTTGTTTTTTTTAACAAAAAGTTTAATTTCATGTTGTTTTACTCTCCTCTTCAACTCCTGTGCACTTTTCTGTCTCTGTCTACATATCAACTCCAACAACACACGAGTCTATCTGATCAGATATTGTACTGACTCGGAGTTGGGATTGGAGTTGCGTGTCACAGGGCTGTGACTGTGTCCTTTTTCAGTCATGTTTGTAATGTTTCTACTTTAATGTTGCTTTTTGAGTGCTCTCATGTGGTGTGTGCACAGTGAACACAATAAGACCCTTACATGCCGTATCCATTAGATTTCCCCTGAATATGATCAGTTGAGTGAGCAAGATCAAAAGTTAGGAAAAAACATCTGCTATTTGCACATCTCATGTCCAGAGAGGGTCGATTAATGTAGTTAAAGAAACTATTCAGATCTCTGCACCAAATAAACAGACGTGACTTTTACACACAAAATAGCAGGAACACCTGATTATACTCAGTTTAATTGTGTATGAAACAACTGTTCAAATTATCCATGGCTCACTGAACCCATTTTTGACAGTCTTAACTGTAAAGTCTCTGAGAATGTTTTCATTTTTGAATTTTCACAGATCATAAAGTAAAATGAAAGAATTAGTGGAACATAAAGACCCCGGATGCCTTTCCTGCCCCCCACTGGACAGTAGCTCCTACAGCACAAAAAAAGCCTTGATGTGGTGCCCTCTCTTTCTGGCACAGGAAGCACTATATAATGTGTTCAGGTTTAATCAAATGAAATGAAACTCTGTTCTAGCATAGCCAGGTGTGGTACAATAAGCAAATAGGCCATTTTTCAGTAGATAAAAATACTCCTACGTACCTCAGAAATAATTATTACATGATGTGATTATACACTCAAGGGCTCATTCGATAATGCATTCTGGTTTATTTAACATACAGTCTTTTTACTATGTTCACAGGAAAATAACAACAATAATAATATTAAATGACACCACAAACAGCATTTCGAGCATATGAAAAATTACAAGGAAGCTCATTCATGCATCATCTGTATTGCTCATCATCTGGGGCAAGTGGACAGGCAAGAAGCAGGGGACATCCTGAACCTCTTGCCAATCTATTGCAGTGCTAACGCAGAGGCTAACAACCATTTGCACACTCACTCACAACACATTCACTTCTGTGCAGCTTAGACCTAATCGTGTCTTCAGACTGTGAAAGGAAACCTGAGCACCTAGAATAAAGGCACGCATGCACCACAGGGAGACCGTGCAAAATACAGACAGAACAGTCAGCTATGAGTTTGAACCTTGAACTCTCCTGCTTGGGGGTGACAGTGTCAACCACTGCACCACTTTAATGAACATCTTCTGATCATCTTCTCTTGTATCATACTCAGTCTTGAAACTGCTGCAGTTTTCTGTTGAAAACCACATTGCACACTTTTATGACAGGATCAGACTACACAATTTTTTTTGTCTTTCACAATGGACACCATGACAGGTTAGGCGAATTTTTCTACAGGTTTGTATATACATAGTTAAGTTGTTTTAATTGTTTGTGTCAAACGTCAAGGAACTCATCAAGGAACACGTCATAGGAACACGTCATAGGAACACGTCATAGGAGTTGTCAAATTCGATTAGAAAATACCCAAACTTCTGATATGCTAGCGTTTGTCAGGGCAACATGGGGTATCACAGATGCTACATCACGGTCACACTACAAGGCCTGTTCAATGTTCCCAATGTTTGTATTCGGCTCAGATGTTGAAAAATTGTTGATCATGAAAAAATCATGACACGATCAGGCTGAAATTGTGCCATCTGATCCCAGCAGTACATTTCAAAACGTTTTGGATTGCCATAACCATTTCCATGAAACAAAACATGAATTAGTCAATCCATCATCAAATTAACATTCCTTCCTACAATTGTACTTCTCTGTAAACATAGTGTTAGGCTGACCTATAAAAAGTGTGCATATATTTACTGGTAGATTTCATGTGCCAAGCTTCGGAAATGTCCTGGTTTATTCTACTCATTATGATATAAAAGCACCTACTGCATATATATCTTCAACCTTTGATAAGCCCAAATGTAGGGGGGTGGGGTTGGTTGTTGAGTCATCAATTTCTTTTCACTTATCAGATGATGAAGGTTTCTGCTTTGATACAGAAAATATTTGTACGACAGTCATTTTTATGAAGACATTTATTAAAAATAAAGGAAAAAAATGATTTACAAAACTGAATTTGGTCGTTCTCCCAGTCACACTTAGAGCATGCAACATTATATCTGCATATTCACATTGTTACTTGTCCCTGTACAACACGGTGGCCAGGACATTATCATACTAAAAGTAACACATGCATCTCTGTAGAGTACTTACCTCCCATATTCAGAACATTCTTACCTGAACAACATAACAACCATCCCCAAAATATTCCAGAGCATTCGGAACCTGATTCAGTCGAACAACAAGCAGATATTTGGCCAAACCAACAAAGCCCAGCTTTTTATATCCTGCAATTTTAATAGAGAATTTTTTTTTTTTTACACAAAACATATTTTTAATATAACAGCTAACCTCCACCAGATATATTGAGCTGCAAAGCAGACAAAACAAGCAAACTGCATTCACCAGTATGTTCTAAACTACAAAGTTTAGCTCATAAAAAATAATGTAACCTATTTATTGGTGTCAGTTTTTCATTATTTTACAAAATTTCATACATTTAAAGATAAATTTGTGTCCTGTTTCCTTACAATATGTTTCCTTGTAAAATAACTAAATATATTTTCTAAATGTCTAAGTGCATCACATCTAACCCTGGATTTACACTGGGGTGCGATCTCCACGATTTGAGAGAATTAGAATGGGGAAGGGGGAGGGGGGGATGTCATGGAATTGAATTGTGGGAACCTGGTGGATTCGTGATGATCTTGAAGGAACTTGATGGATTTGTGAAGATCTTGAGGGAACCTGGTGGATTCGTGATGATCTTGAAGGAACTTGATGGATTCGTGACGATCTTGAGGGAACTTGATGGATTCATGATGACCGCGGTAATTGTGGGAAAATATATGACTGTCAAAAATTTTGCTGCAATTATTACAATGAATTACGATTTGACGGCAATAATCATAGAATGTGGGAATCGTAGAAGAGTTCAGTAGAGCTTAATAGACTTTAACGGAGATAACAGACCTTGATGTGCCATCGTAGGGGATCTTGATGAACTTGGAAACACGATTCCTTCAAGTTTCATCTCTTGGATGTATTTTGCTGCCCTTTTATACCCTAATCATGCTCCAAGCATGCTCATAAATTGTGTAGCTCCAGAAAGCTAGATGTGGATGAATGAATGAATGATTGATTGCCAAAGTTAAAAACTTTCTTTGTGGTTCTGCTCGTGTCGATCACCTTTATCCATAGGCATTTAATTAAAGAGGGTGAAATATCTGAGTCTTTTTAAATTTGATATTATTTCTGTGGGATGTACTTCTTTTTTTCACATGACTGCATACAAAACACAAAGTGAAAGTTGATTGTTAGATGGCCGAACCGGTGTACTGCTGTGTTCAAACGTTTATATACATTGGCAGAATTATTTTTTGGGTTTTTTTTGTTATTTTTCTGAGAATATGAATGACAATACAAAATATTTTCTTTCACTCGTGGTTAGTGGCTGTGTGAAGCCTTTTATTATTAATCAATAGTTTTTGCACTTTTCAAATATTAATAACAACAGAAACTGATCACATCACCCTGATCAAAAGTTTACATACCCTAGTTCTTCATATGGTGTATTGCCCCCTTTAACATCAACGACAGCTTGAAGTCTTTTTGTGGTAGCTGTGGATGAGGCACTTTATTTTCTCGGATGGTAAAGCTGCCTCTTCTTCTTGGTAAAAAGCCTCCAGTTCCTCTGAATTCTTGGGCTGTCCTGCATGAACTGCATGTTTAAGATCTCCCAAAAGTGCATCAATGATATTGATGTCAGGAGATTGAGATCACACCACTCCAGAACCTTCACTTTGTTCTGCTGTAGCCAGTGACAGGTTGACTTGGCCGTGTTTATGATCATTTTCATGTTGGAACATCCGGGTACATCCCATGCGCGGATTCCGGGGCGATAAGTACAAATTTTCCTCCAGTATTTTCTGACAAACATGCTGCATACATCTTACCATCAATGTTGACCGAGTTCCCTGTGCCATTGTAGCTCACACAGCACCAAAAACGTCAGCGATACACCTCCGTGTTTCCCAGAAGGAATGGTGTTCTTTTTATCATAGGCCTTGTTGACTTCTGTGCAAATGTAGTGTTTATGATTGTGGACATAAAGTCTCATCACTTTAAATTACTTTGTTCCGGAGGGTTTGAGGCATGTCTCTGTGCAGGTTGGCGTATTGTAAGCGGGCTGCTTTGTGGCACTGGCGTAGTAACAGATTTCTTCCGGCGACTCAACCGTGCAGCCCATTTTTCTTCAAGTTTCACCTCGAAACAACCACATCACTTTTTTCAGAGAGTCCTGTATGTCAGCTGAGGTTATTTGTGAGTGTTTCTTTGCATCCTGAACAATTTTCCTGGTAGTTATGGCTGAAATCTCTTGGTCTACCTGACCGTGACTTGATTACAACAGAATCCCTCATTTTCCACTTCTTAATTAGAGTCTAAACTGCTGATTGGCTTTTTCAAATACTTGGATATTCTTTTCTTGTTTTCTAAAGTTCAACTACCTTCTTGTAGAATCCAGCAAGGTCAGTGCAGCACTGGCTGAAACATGCAAGGGTCTGTCACTGACTTTTAATACGCACACATTGATTACAAGCAAACAGGTCACAGGTGAGGATGGTTACCTTTAGTGGCGATTTAAAGCCATGTGTGTTATCAGGCCAAAACCTCCGGGGTATGTAAACTTTTGATCAGGGTGAATTGGTTAGTTTCTGTTGTCATTATGATTTAAAAAGTGCAAACATGATTGATGATTGATAGCCAATAGCCATAAATGAAAGTTAAGTTTTTGTATTATCATTCATATTCACATCATTCATAAAAATGGCCAAAAAATAATCACAAATTTTGCCAGGGGATGTAAACTTTTAAGCACAACTCTGTGTGTGTGTATACATTATGTACTATTTAGTGTAGCTGTGAGGCTAAACAATAGTGACATTGACAAAGAAAAATGTGATCTTTAAAAACATTTACAGATTTTTTTTTCAATGATTGCTTAAAGGCATGTATACATTTTTTCAGCTGTAGACATTACAGGATATAGTCCTGGCGCTGTGTTGTAGACACTCATCTCATTCAGTCATTTGCTGAACCGTTTAATCCTCCGGAGGTCATATGGAGGCTGGAGCCTACCTCTGCTGACACTGCGCGAAGGTAGGGTACACCCTGTACAGCTTGCCAGACCATCTCAGATCCAACATACACAACCATTCACACTCACATCCACACCTAGGGGGAATGTGGAGCAGCTAATTATCCTAATGGGCATGTCTTTGAACTGTAGGAGGAAACCAGAGTACCCCGGAGGAAACCCATGCAAGCACGGGGACAACATCCAAATTCCACACAGAAACACCCAAACCTGAGACTCAAACCCAGGACCCTCTTGCTGTGACGCGGACGTGCTGCCCATGTTGTAGATATTGGGGGGAAATAACCTGTCTGTAGCTAAAGATTAGACAAAGCAAAGACATTCATCTTCGTCCTTTTGTTGTTCTTTCTTTTTGGTAGATGTGGTTTTAGGCTTCAGTGTTTGCAGCTTGCTCTAGGATATCTGTAGTGTTGTTTGATGACGAGAGTCATAATAATTAATTATTTTATTAGGGACCCATTATTAATCAATTTTTGAACCAACAGTGGATTCTAAGACTTTCGGTTTAATTTGTACACACCACTGGGTTCGGCTTTGAAACATGTATAATATGGGACTTATGTTTTGGTCTCAAGCAACCCTTCAAATCCATTAGCTACTTTGGTACATCAAGGTCATTCAGAGAAAAAAAACTCAGCATTTTTGGCCAATTAATCTCTGACATCACAAGATGTTTCTTGTAAGGTGATGTCAGATATAGCACTCCCTTCACTTGGGGACAGTCAGAAAGGGTTTCTAAATAGCCTTTGCTCATTGCCTGAATTTTCATTTTCATCTTATCCACTTCACTGGTTATTCATCTTGCTTCATTTGGCTGAACTTTAGATGGTGACTCGTCCTCAGTCTTAAAACTACTTAAAAGCTGTAGGAACATTTACACATTTATAATTAATTTTAAAGACATTTTTAGGATTATATAAAAGTTCATAACACCATTCCTGATAAAATCGAACAACATATTTATATTCCTTTTTAACTCATGCGTGCATGCACAGGAATAAGTTAGGGTGAATCGGCACTTTGGTGTAGATGTGTGAACAAACTATGCTATAAATAGCATCAGCTTCGGCACTTCTCTGCATTTTTCGAAAGAATTTTGACACCTACACGAACTACTGGCATTCATCATACACATCAAACAAAATCCTTTGCTAGAAGCATGCATTGGTTCGCTCATAAAGCTTTTTGATTTCTTAAATTGCGATTTGGTTATTGTTTGCTGGCCACGTCTGTACACAAAAAAATTTAAAATGTGGGACTTTGTCTGAGCTCTAGGAGCAGAATTGGGGAAAATGTACTTGTTTCATACAGTTATTATTTTAGCACTAAAAACACTTGTACAAGTTTCCAATGCTACTTCATTTACAACCATCAGTTAACAATGAATTGGTTAAATATTCTAACATGGGACACCGAAACTTCCTACCATCAAGTGTGGATGGGCAGTTGGCCCAGATGATATACCAGCGGAGGCATGGCAATTTTAACCAGACTTTCCAAAAAAATCTTGGAAGTGGGGGAAGTTTAGCTTAATGGTTGGAAAAGCAGCTTTGGGACCAAAAGGTCACTGGTTTGATTCCCAAACCAGCAGGAAAAATGGGTGCTGGTGGCAGGAGTGAGCTGCACCTTCCCTTCCTCCACCTTCATGGCTGAAGTGCCCTTGAGCAAGGCACTTAACCCCCAACTGCTCTCTGGGCGCCTCAATGTGAGTTGCAGCCTACTGCTCCAAGTGTGTGCTCACTTTGGATGGGTTAAATGCAGAGGTAATAATTTCCCTATAATAATAATAAAAATAAAAAAAAATCAAAAACTCTGAAGATGCCTGAAGAGAAGTGTTCTTGTACTGATTTTCAAGAAGAAAAGAGATGTGCAGACACCACATTTGCTTTAAGAATGTTGATGAAGTACCGGGGAGGTCAGAGGAAGTTGCACTGTGTGTTTGTAGACTTGGAGAAAGCATACGACGGAGTGACGAGAGGAGTTGTGGTACTGCATGAGGAAGTCAGGTGTGGCAGAGAAGTATGTGAGGGTGGTACAGGATATGTATGACAGTGTGACAGAAGTGAGGTGTGCGGTAGGAATGACAGACTGGTTCAAGGTGGAGGTATGATTTCATCAATGGTCAGCTCTGAACCATTTCTTGTTTGCATTTGTTAATGGAAAGGTTGACCGACGAGGTCAGACAAGAGTGTTTGTGGCCTGTGAAGTTTGCAGGTGACCTGTAGCAGGAGCAGGGAACAAGTGGAGATGAGTCTGGAGAGGTGGAGGTATGCACTGGAGAGAAGAGGAATGAAAGTCAGCAGGAGGATAATGGGGATAAAGTGAGAGAGGCCAGACTGAGATGGTTTGGGCATATACAGGGGATGGAAGAAGAGTATATTGGTAGAAAATGTTGAGGATGGAACTTCCTGGTAGGAGGAGAAGTTCAAAAGGAGGAAGGCCAAAGAGGAGATTCATGGACATGGTGAGGGAGGACATGCAGGCGATTGGTGTGATGGCAAGGGATGTAGAGGACAAAACGAGATGGAGAAGGATGATCCACTATGGTGACCCCCAACAAGAGCAGACGAAATAATGATAATAAGAAAAAGAAGAGGAAGAGAATCACTTTATATATATATATATATATATATATATATAAGTCTTCTCCAGCTCATCTCAAGACATGTAATGGGGTTAAGCTTATGACTCTGTGGTGCCAATTCAGGTGTGAAAATGATTCCCCAGGCTTCCTGAACCATTCTTTCACAATCTTAGGCAAAAGTTTATGCCCTTGCCATTAGGGAAGAAAAAAATCTGTTGATGGGATTACCTGGTCATTTAGTAAATTAAGGTCCTCGACTGACTTCTTTTAATTGCCACATAATGCTGCTGAGCCTTTACCTAACCACCTGAATCCACCAGATTAGAACGCTGCCCACTCAGGTTTTTACACTGACCACTATGCATGATGAGTGTATTGCTTCATGTGCTTCCATTCTGACTATGACACAGCCGGGCTCATTTGACCACATGACCTTTTTTCCATTGCTCCAGTTTCTGATCAAGTGGTTTTCAGATGGCCATACAGCTGTTTCATCCCAATCTTGTGCGTTCTTGATTCATTGTACATGTGGAAACGCTCTTACTTTCCCCTGGAGTTCTGCTGTCTGCGTTTTTAAAAGTTTTTTTTTTTTTTTTTTTAATTATTATTTAACTTCAGCAAGAATTCAAATGAGTGCTGTTCATGTTCAGTGAAAACTTTTTTTCCAACCACATTTCTTCTGCAAAGATGACAGTTCATTACTATCCTTCCAGGTTTAATAATGCGTTGGACAGATCTTCACCCAGTTCCAGTAATTTCAATAGTTTGACCCTTCTGAGACACAGTTATGTTATAGAAATGCCACATGATTCAAAGTTGTTTAAAAATGAGGAGCCACTGCTCTTAGAGTTAAAAGAATCATTGTATTTTTTTTTTTGCAATTGTACTGTTACAAGTGTTAAATAGCTGATGGACTGGAGAGCTATTCAAGGTGTACCCTGCCATCGCCCAGAGTCGGCTGAGATACGGTAGATTGGCTTTTTTTAAATTTTTTTTTTTTACTGTCAGTGAAGCTTTATCTTTCATGAGAGTATTCTTTCATGTTGGATAATAAATCCACACTCATCATATCAACCAACGGAATATGTAGGTCTAATTTCGTTTCAGATTCACAGTAATTTCTAACTGTATGGTCTGCAGACTGATCTATATTTACAACAGGCTATGAAATTGCCAGGTTTTGTCTTTAACCTCTGTGCTTACTTCAGAGTTATGAGGTTATTGGAGGACACTGTTGATGTAAAAGCACACAGGCCACATGTCCTATGTTTTCCACATGCTGTGAAACACTCCATCCGTGCTAATTTTGTTTTGTTCGGAACTTGATCCCCTTTGATGCTGGCTTCGATTCACAAAAAAGGCAAATTAATTCCATCCAGGTGTCCCGAGTTCACCACAGCTTCGCACCTCTGCTAATCCCACTCACAGTCACACAGAAGGCTGTGAATGATCGATTCATTTTCCTCAAAACACACTTGATGGGGAGCTGCTCCATTGGTTCCCCAGCACCTACAGTCATTTTTTTTTTTAATGTTATGCTATTATATTCCGTTTTCATCCTGTTTTAATTAATAAACAGACTAAGAATAAAACAGTAGGAGGTAATTAATTGCAGAAGTGCCTGAAAGTTTGTGAACTCTTAAGAATTTTCTATACTTCTGCAGAAATATGATTTAAAACATCAGATTTTCATAAAAGTAGATAAAGAGAACCAGATTAAACAAATCAGACAAAAATATTATACTAAAAGAAAATGACCTCATATTTCATATCTGGGAGTGGCTAAAGTATGTGTACCTCTATGTTTAACGGTTAATTTGATAGCTAAATTAGAATCAGGGTTTTCATTCAATAGGATGACAAGTGGTCTTCCCATGTTATTTAAGGAACAGAGATCTACTACAACCTGTCTCGATGGGATCACCACTTTATCGTGGTGAGGCAGTTTGCATGCCCCAATGACCCTTAGGGCTATGTCGGCTGGAGTCTTGTACTCCTGGCAGAGTCTCTCATGACGAACGGGGCCAAGGGATAGGGGCCAGATAAAGAGTGATCCCATTCCTACCTCCCTCAGGAGGTTGGTCTATGGCTAACAACCTTATATCTTAAAACAGTGATATTACGGAATCCACGAGGGGCGATGGGACCAGGTAAGATCTACAAGAAAATGAGAAAATTTCTGAAGACCTCAGAAAAAGATTTGAGGCTCATCAGGCTAGACTGAGCCTAAGGAGTTTGAACCCCACAAATCGAGTCAGATGGAGGAAATTCAAGACCACTGACCCCCTCACCAGGAGTGGGACCAACAAAGCTCACTATTCGAGCAAGAACTGTAATAGTCCATGAGGTCTCAAAGGAACCCAGGGTAACTTCTAAGGAGCTAAATGTCTCTCTCACATTGGCTAATGTTAACGTTTATGGGTTCTCGATCAGAACAATAAATGTGGCAGAGTTGCAAGGAGAAAGTTACTTTTCTCAAAAAAGAATTGCCGCTCTTCTACAATTAGTGAAAGATGATGTGGACGAGCCAGACGGTTAGTGCAAAAAAATAAATAAATGAACAAATAAAAATGTAAAAAATTATGGTGAAGACCGAAATAGACCTTTGTAATTTAATGAGAAGTTGTATGATTATAGATTAAAAACACAGTACTCCATCATAAGAACCTTATTTCACTTATGAAACACGGTGGTGGTTGTATCATGGTATGGGCCTGTTTTGATGCATCTGGGCCAGGACTATTTGTAATCATTGACAAACAATGACTTCTGGATTATACCAGCAAATTCTAAAGGAAAACGTCAGGACCTCTGCATGACCTCTGGTCATGCAGCAAGACAGCAATCCTATAAACATAGATCATTCTAGCAAAGAGTGGCAAAAAAAAAAGAATATATGTATGACCTAGTCAAAGCCTAAGCTTAATCCAATAGAAAAGTTGTGTGAGCAGTTCATGTGAGGAAACCCACCATCATCCCAGAGTTGAGGCTTCACATAGTTTTGCCACTCAAAGATATGTAATCCTGGATCATTTTCACAATAAATAAATGACCAAGTGTAATATTTTTTATCTAATTTGTTTCTCTTTATCTAATTTTAGGACATGTGGAAATCTGATATTTTATTTCATATTGATGCAGAAATATAGAAAATTGTAAAGGGTTCACAAATGTCCAAGCACCAGTGTACATCTGCTTTCTGATAGCGGGATAAAATGTGACAGGCAGAGGGGCAGTGCAACAAGCCCCATTTTGGCTGGGCTTTCTTCATGATGGAAGGTGTTCTTTTGGAAAGAGTGGTGGAAAATTTGACTCTGTCTCTGTGGCTTAAATGTCCACTAGACACCTGTCCACTTTCCCCTCCCTTATATTTGGTTTGTACTGTTTTTCAAACAATAATTATGCACCTTTCTTTCTAGTCAAAAACGGTGTGCAGGAATATAAACTGCACAACCGCAAAGGCTCATCCTTATTAATTTTGATGGTTTATATCTTGCAGACACCTGCTTTTAAGATCTTCTGAAAACACATTTCCTGCAGTTTTTTTTCTTTTTATTTTATAAATAGTGTTGGTTCCACCCCCAGGCGAACTGTTTTTTTTAAATAAACACTTTATCTTTTCTTGATAAGATGATAATCTGAGATACGATTTATTTTCTAATCCTATTATTTCAAAATGTATAATGATAAATGACTAGAAGAACAAATATAAGAGCAAAGGACATTTATTTTTGCCTTGTATTAATCTAAAAGTAGACTTTAAAATGCTTCATATAAAGCAAAATGACACACATCAGTGTGGATGCCCTGTAAAGAATAATTACAGAAATAAATATTCACTTCACTTCAATTTCGCTAAGAGTTCCTCGAGTTAAAAAGTATCAAAGAGCAAGATGGAGGACAACGTAACACTGTTTTTGAAAAAACCTTTACCTTAAATACTGATACATACATACTCAATCAGAATTGTACTGCAAAGATTTCGGGATCTTTAACACAGCTAGTACTTTTTAATCACTCACCTCAAAATTGCACAATTTCAGAATCATTCCAGCTTTTCTTTTCTGTTATCGACCTAGAACTTACCTAGAACTTTCTACTTGTGTATCAGATGCAAACTAGAGACATTTTTCTTGAGAAGTTTTTATTGTCATGTACCTTGGTCAGTATGGTCAATAAAAAACTAAAGGTAAGACTTGATATAATAATATATTGCACATTTGGCAATGGATAATCTGTGGAATTAGTGCAACCAATTAAAAAAAGCGATAAAACGGACTCAAAAGAAAAGCTGATATGTGATTGGATACCACAAAAATCCTGACTCTCTCAAGGTGAGAGCATCATTCAGCAATAGTGTGCAAGACAGACAACATGAAAATGTTTCATTTAAATATGTAAGGATCAATGATTTTAATTAACACCATTTAAATTTCGTTTGCTCATGGTTCAGTCATGGCAAATTTGTATGTAATCACACTAGGAAATAAAGCAGCTTACGTAGGTAGAACAAAGAATAAAAGGAAATGTCACTGATGTATAATTAGAATTCCTTGGACACCGAACACAAATGTAGTGAGGATTTTAACACTGCTAGAATGCAAATTTGAAGGCATTTAAACTATTTACCTTTCGGCTTTTCTGTTCAATTACACAGACAATCACATGCATCAGTCAGTGAGACATTACCAGGGCAAACAGCCTCAGCGGAGCAACTGCAATAAACGACATGATTGGGAGACTGGGCATTGAGACCGTCTCCTTTAGCAGTATCTCCTCCAGCACTGTAATGACAGGGATAGACTTATCCATGCCAACCAAGTCCAAATAACTGCAAATCATGTCCAGTTGTGAGCTGGATCAAATGCTGAGCATTCAAAGAAGGCCCAGTCAAAACCACCTGCAGGGTTTGCTTTATACCCTAGAAGAGTGGGAAGTTCAGTACGAGCCATTCATCTAAAAAGGGAAAAAAAATCTGGGTTAGCATAACCATAACCATAAAGCATAAACATCTGGTACAAGTCAACTCAGGACAGAGAGACTGCAGAATGACAGTGCATAGTGGTCTGAAGTTATTGGTAGAGACAGCATCAATACTTTAGGCTAATAATAAAAACAGTGTTATATCCTGACAAGAACAGAGTGTGGCATGCTCGCTCACATGAGGAGTGAGTGATCAGTCACTCTTGAACCACATGATGCCACACTGTCAGGAGAAAGACCTGCGTTCCACATGTTTTGGTTACAGAGGTATATATACATTTGCGATCAGCAAGAGACACCACTGAAATTCTTCAGCACACCTATGGCAATGAAGTATTTGTGCTTCAATAGATGCAGGAGGACAACCGTCTTGCCCTTCTGGGAGCATTAATGCCACTCAAAAACTGTGCCCGGCTTATTACTTCATTGCTGTAGCCTTGCTGAAGCATTTCCAGAGTTTGACATGGAATTTGTCAGCTGACTCCTAACAGACACAACCATTCACACTCACACCAGTGGGCGACTTAGAGTAGTCAGTTGACCAAATATGCATGTCTTAGAACTGTGGGAGGAAACCGGTGTACCTGAGGGAAACCCACAAAAGCCGTGCATGGAAGACCATGCAAACTCCATATGAAAGCTCCTAGTCGGGTGTGAGAGTCAAAACCAGAACCTTTTTTGCTGTGGAGTGATAGTAGTAACCAGTGAGCTACTGTGTCAACCACTGATTAAATCTCTAATATAAAAAAATAATAACAATGTACAATCATATAAAATGTGATTAAACTCAGGAATATATTTATTAAATATAACATTATAGTCCGTACAATAAGTGGAAAAATTTATGCAAGCATTTATGGAGCCTGTGACTGATACTCGATTATGCAGAGATCTCAATGACCAATCTAACTGCCCAAGCTTGAGTACTTGAGCCACGCTCTCCTGCCATACCACGTCTACTAGGACAAAGTTTAGCAGCACAATCTGAAGCCTGGAGGTCAAATGAGAACAAAAGCAGATTATTCTGCCATGTCCATGACCAACTGATTTTATGCACTCAGAAAAGTAGCCCGAGTACCAAAGCCTCTTGAGCACATTTCACGCACCATGAAATTTAGAGCATGTAACCCTTGTGTATCATTTGCTATTTAGCAAAAATATACTGTTTATGGATCATACTGGACAGCTGAATTAGAACATAAATATTTAAAATAACTGACCTCAAAGGTATAAATGTTTTGGGAACAGGAAAGATGCTCAAACCCACTTCCCATGCCTTGAGCAACTCCTGCCATCAGATGTGTGTAATCACGTATGAGCAGAAAATCGCGGTAATAGAGTGTGCCAACCCATTTGATTATTGTCGTAAAAGGCAGTTTCAATTTCCAGCTGATATTCACCAATGTTATCATCTAGGAGCAATCTGGAATAGCCAATTGACCTACTGTGCATGTCTTTGGACTGTGAGAGAAAACTGGAGTACCCAGAAGAAGCCCAAGCAAGCACAGGGAAAACATACAAACTCCACACAGAAACGCCCAAGCCCGGGACTTGAAGCCAGGACCTTCTCGCTGTAAGGCGGACATGCTAACCACTACGCCACTGTGCCGCCATCACTATTATCTGATTTACTGTAATATAATATTTTTAGTCAAAAGTACTGAAACATACATAAACATGTGTGTGTGTGTGTGTGTGTGTGAGAGAGAGTGAGAAGGACATAAATATGAATGTGGAGGGAGTAATGACAAAGTAAACTGTCCTTTTTCACACTTCGCAGAGAAAATGAGTAAAAAAAAAGTTTTGAAGTTTTAGAAGTGTTTCACTTTAGCTAAAGTTTTAAATTAACCATTTTGACTTCAACAGAACACAAGGGTTAAGATTACTCTGAGATTTGTTACTTGGGACTTACATTTCCTTGTGGTGGAGTCTGGTAACTAAAATAATTACAGAGTAAAGTAACCCTGGTTTGTAGCTACAGAAAAAGGATAAGGGACAAAATGAGGACAAGCAGATAAAGTGACATTCATTTATACACCCATATCTTAAAAGAGAACTCAAACAGACCTTGAATAAAATAGATAAACTTAGCATTCAAATGGATGGCTATGTGCTTCTACAGATACAACTAATAATACTTAACCAACATTTGCTAAAAAGGCATAATCATGTCCATAAAACTTATAAATACTCAACTGTTCAATTACAGAATGGCCAGTTAAGGAATTGTGAAGTATGTAATAGAAAAGTAGCTGAGGTTTGTTCAGTAATATTCCCCCAACAGGTTTGAAAAGGGGAAAAAGTATTCAAATATTTTTTTTTGACATTTCTACCCCACTTATATTGGATCGCTGCCATGTTTTTCAAAAGCTAGCAGTATAATCCAATGTGTTTTAAAGGCTGTAGCTTAGACAATGTGCAGTAAACTGTACGTTAAATTCTCTCTCCACAATTTGTTCTAATAGCACTCAGTAAATGCAGTTGTATTCATTCCCAGTTTCACCCACACACCAAGCACAGACAAGCAGAGGAACACTTCCTCTGACAGCCAATTCACCAGTCCACCCTTCTGACCAAAAGCAATTGCAGGCTTTACCACAGAACAGATCGATTTGCTTTACAGTACAGAACATGAGTAATGAAGTAAATATTTAATCAATGCACTGCCAAGTCTTCAAAGTGTATATTATGGAAACTTGATTAGAGCCACAGGGAGAAAATTTACAGAGTCAATAGTCTTTTAGCTTTCCCACTAACAACAATAAGGTTTTCCTGAAACTCCACATGTGACAACCCAGTGCTCTGCTGTATTCCTCAGAAGATGGTGACCATTAAAACCATAAAGAAATATTTCAGGGTGGATTTATGTTGGTATTTTATAGGGATAGATCATTATTACCATCCAATAATGACTATTCACTTGGTGTGGATGTAGAAGAATACATTATATTGCCAAACGTTTTTGGACATGTGATGACCACACCCATAAGGGGTTCTTTCCCCCGACTATTACCAAAAAGATGGAAGCTACCAAGTGTATAGGATGTTTTTGTATGCTGTAACATTACATTATTATATTTCCCTTTACTGGGACTGAGAAGCCCAAATCTATTCCAGCATGATAATGCTCTGCACACAAATAATTCCATAAAGACACTGTTGGGCCAAATTTGTAGTGAAACTCAAGTGACCTGCACACAGCCCTGACCTCAACCCCATCGAACACCTCTGGGATGAGCATTCCCAAGTATACTAACTGCACACCGGGCCTCCTCAACCAAAAAAAGAGCATAGATGGGAAATGGTCAGGTATCCATAAATTTAGCCACAAAGTATATTATTAATATCTAGGCAGCTTTGCAATGCTAAATAAATATAATAAACAGAATGTATTGTGTCACTGCCAGAGAGCATTACATGAACAATTCAAATTGTGGCTTTGTAAATTATTGTTTGTTGGTTCATGCACTACATATACAGTCTACATATGTGCTTCAGATTTCCATTAATTATCTTCGTTGCTTATCCGTCAGGGTCGCAGGGGAAACCTGTTGCCAATCCCAGCTGGCTACGGGTTAGAGTCCAGCTTTAATTATTTTAAATAAACATTATATAAATATGGTAACTGTTTGTGGTCTATTGACAAAATTTAGCAGCATTTAGCAAAATGTGCATTAGAATGCAGCAAATATGGCTATTTTACATAAAATGTTGGTCAAGAGAGTTAATGCACTCTGGTATGCAGATTCAAGTACTTCTCACAAACTGCACAAAACCCCTGACATTTCAGTAAAGCATGCACATATTTCTGATTTGAAGTTTTAAAGTTAATCCAATGCGGCATAAAACCTCAACCCTGGCAACCCCGTGAGCATGATTGAAGGGGTCAGTGTTCGAGCTGTGTCATCAGTGCTGCACAACACTCTATGACTCAGACAGCTTTACTGAATTCTGTTTCTTCATATGAATTGGGTCCAGAACATCATATCAACTGATGTGATCCACATGAAATGAAATCTATGATCTAAATCATCACTTAGTAACTGAACTAAAAAGAATTACCAGTGTGCTGGACATCCCCTACATATTATTATGCCTTTTGGATCATCAAAAGGGAAGTCACCGAAGCAAAACCTTGCACGACATTCGCTTGTATAAATGGCTAATTACACTGCATTACAAAAAATTACAACAGGGTGGACAGAAACCTTTCTCCGTCCTACAGCTTGTAATGATCGAACACACTGATACTAGACCAGCGCTAGGAAGTTTCTGTATCCTATAATGCCTGGAAGTTCCATTTCACATAGTTACACTCTGTGAACACAAAATGGTTTAGAGATCATGAGTCAAAGTCTCAATACATAAATCTCCAACCACCCACAAAACCTAAATACAAATACATATAAACTTTAGTTATTTGCAGAAAATTACCCGAATGGATCCTACATGTTGCCTTGAAAGTTCTGGGCAATGAGAATTTAATTAAAAAAAAAAAAAATTAAAATAAAAATAAAAATAAAAAAATAAAACAAATAAATAAATAAAATTATACAGTGTGTATCTACCTGCATACAAATTGCGAATGAAGCAAAAACTCTTTTTTGAATTGAGCCACCAATGTTTTTTTTTTGTTTGTTTTTTTTATCTACACCACTGCATTTATTTTAACTCTCTGAACTGCTCTCAGCCATGTATGTATACATTTCACTTCGATTTTTATTTGTACTGTTCTTTGAATAATGGACTTAAGTAGCTATAGAAAAATGGGGATATATACAGTGCGTGGTGCAATCAAAACCTTCAGTGAAACTTTTGTTCCTGTTGCAAAGGAATGGCGTGCAACATGTTCTTGTGCATGCAGCAGGAGGAAGCAGTAACTCTCCTTAGTCAGACTTTACAAAGGATCAAAGAACAAACATCAAATTCTGTGTCAAGTTAGCAATGGAGCCCTTGAAATGTTTCACCAAGTCAACATCAGTAAAGCATTGAGCTGGACCTGACAGATAAGTGGTTAAGGTAATGGATATAGGTGTTGCTAAGGCCACAATAACACAGCCCTGGTTATTAGCTGTAGTATCATTTTAGCTTTAGATTGTTTATTTATCCACAAATCAATCCAAAGCAGTGAACACACCCATGGTGAGTGGTTGGAGGATTAAAGGTTTCCTGTCCCCTCCAGCTATTAAACCATTTAAACAGGTAAACATAATGTTGAAGAAATCAATATTATCATCAAGATGCGTGCAAATTAGGAACTCAAAATTTCAGATCAAAACATGTTTTGTTTGGTATTTTGGTTTGTCTTATATATTTTTAAATGCATAACAAAATGTCAGTGCTTATTATTTAAATGTTTTCTGCTTTTCATAATTCTTGGCCACAAAAGGTTTTATCTTTATTTAACGCATGTTGTTTAGATACTTTTTTATTTATTTAAATTTTATTTATTTGTTTCTATTAAATCATGCTGTTTCATGAACCTTTTTTCATGTAGAAAATAAAAAGGAGCAATAACTCCACACACAGAGGGGCATCATTGTAATGCGAAAAGTTGCAAAGTCATATGATCACCCCGTGTTTTTGTCAGCAATACAGAGCTATTTAATTATGAATTCATGATTCAGTATTCTTTTCTTTTATACATACGATCGAACTCTTGTTTGATGTATATGAATGGAAGCACGTATGAAGTGTAGAAGTGCCTAGTTTTATTTTATTTAGATGTTCACTAGTTTATACTGGATTTGTTAGTTTAATATCTGTATACTGTTATTATTGCCCTTAATTTCCCTTATATGAACTGATGGACTCATGTACTATTCGAAATATTACACTCTTGCAAGAGTAAAACAGCAGCCTTTTCAAACAGTCTGATGCCAACAGATCTTCAAACAGATTTTAGCAGATAGCAACTTCAAAATTGTAAGTAAAAACCATCAGATGATGAAAATATGCATATGTTCATATGTAACAGGAGAGACTGGAAGGCTTTCGTTTCAATTTAACAATTTGTGTAGATTTTACAATCTTTTTTCTTTTGCCATGAAATAGCCATAGGTGCTCATGTAGCTTTAAACAAAATTCCCTTCCTACTTACCTGCTACATTCCTGATAAAAAAAAAATTGCTTGCTTAACTAATTTAATTAATTGATTGATTGTATTTGCATCTAATTATATTTGCACTTATAGAAAATATACTGTATAGAGATATGTATTGTTATTGTGACATGAAACTTTGGAATAAAATTTTGTCACATTGCACAGCTACAACACCTAGTATACAGAGATTTCTCATAAATTTTGAGTCTATTACCAAAATGTATGCATGTATGTATGTGGACATCTGACCCTCACACCTATATTGGCACATTTGTACAATTCTTAATAGATGACTCACCCTATTGTCATACTCCAGCACAAAAGGGGGGATGTCTATCTGTTCAGGTAGGACACATGTGAAAAGCTGCTGCAGGTTGTCAATGTGATGGACCTTCTCCTTCATCCCAGGAACACTGAATGTAGTAAAGAACCATGAGGATACCTGAAACAGTAAAGTGGCAATTGCTTGGCTTAGTACCCCCCTTTACTGTTGTGTACTGAGAACGTTAACCAAAACATTAACCGGATTCAAAATGAATTATCTGTTGAATTGCTGAGGGTTGCAAACCACATTTCATGAAAAGAGTAGACTAATACAGAACATGTGGATTCTGTCTCAATTAACCGTAAGAAATTTACCATCTAAATTAAAAAAAAAAAAAAAAAAAAAAAATCATGAAATCTTCCAGAAGATTTTGCATATATACTAAAAACATGAAATGCTGCTTGCATGACTCAGAGAAAGAGAAGCAATTCACGTGGATGCAACACTAAAAGTGTAGTTTGAAACCCCATGCGTGACATTTCAAAACAGGAACATGGCCGTAGCAGTTTTTGTGTCAACAAAATACCTTGGAACGAAACGTAGGATGAACAAAGTAGAAAGCCCTCAGGTTTTTTTTAAACCTGGAAAAGACACAAAGGTTATTCATTCACACATCATTTCACAGACAAAACTTGTGGTAAACAATACTTTACAGAAAACCATAACAGTAAACAAGAATCACTCTGTATCTATGGAATACTCCAGTTTGATCTGAGATATAAATTGAGGTATTGAGCCATTTCATGTATTGTATTATTGTTACCTATATTTTATATTATCTTACTTTTCTATACATATTATTTGGTAAGAATAGATGCATACATTCTGATTGTATATATTCAGGTCAATTATTAACTGCCAGTTTGCATATCAGTTCTTGCACATGTGATACTGTGGTGTTTATTTTGTACATATCTTTTTGCTGCAGTGAGTATATGTTCCTCCCATTCACAACTCTGCCCTTAATTGCTGTTCAAATTCTGTTTCTGTACACATTTCGATACTGTCTTAGTATTGACCATATATATTTTATATTTATAGTCTTTACACATTTAAATGTTTCTAACATTTGTGACCTAATTTTGCTTTCTCTGCTTTTATAACACAAATTTTTTTCTCATGGGATCAATAAAGTCCATCCATACATCCAAAGTCCTAGTCTGGGTAAGTGTGACTCCGACTCCTGCACTACACATTAGGGAATCCGCTCTCCTTCACTGGCACAGTTTTCTAGCTATAGAAGAGATCCTGCATATCATCTCGGGCAATCCTACCACCTGCCCACCGGATCCAATCACTTCCACAAAGTTCCAAACCATCTGAAGACCTTCTCCCCTTCATCAACACCATCATAAATAAATCCACAACATCCAGTCATGTACCAATGGCATTCAGAAAAGCCAGGGTTATTTCCGTCCTGAAGAAACCCACTTTAGATCCTCCAGACATCAGCAAATACTGATGGTTATCATGTCTGTCTTTTCTTTCTAAAATCCTTAAGTGTACTGTCTACAATCCACTCTGGTCCTCTTCTGTTCTCCCTCTATACTAGATCTCATGGGCTTTCATACTACTGCTATGCAAATGACACTCAACTTATCCTCTCATTTCCTCTCTCAGACACTCATATTTCCGCCTGGATCTCTGCATGTCTGGCAGACATAGCTGGCATCATAGATGGAAGCTCAGCAACTGAAAATTTACAGAATCAAAACAGTAATGATTGCCTACAAAGCCAAAGTTGGACCAGCACATTCCTACCTCAAAGCACTCAAACCTTGCACTGCACTTCCTCTGATCCTCTAGCACTGCTTGAACAGTCCCACAATTCATCAAGTTACTAGGAAGACATGCATCTAGATTCTTCTCTGTTTTTGCACCTAGGTAGGGAAATGAACTTCTCCAAGATGTTCAGCCAGATTAGTCAGTGGGTATCTTCAATCAATGACTTAAAGACCTACCTCTTTTAGAAGTACTTGGATTATTAGTTTCAGTATTTATTTTAAAAAACTTGCATTTGTTCATACTGCAGTACCTGCCAAGAGTTTTTACACTGATGGTATTCTTAGCCCAGGTCCTACTGCAACAGTATCAGATGTATTCACTGATAGGGAAGGGTACATCCTTCTCACAAAAGGCATTCAGTTTCCCCAGCCCCTTTTCCACAATGGACACACCATCCAATCCAAATACACTTTCAACATAAGACAACCATCACACATCACAGCACCATTTATATTCACAGCACATCAGACATCATGCCCTGAAGATGCTTCCAACCTGGGTACATAACAACTGGTACTGATAGGATAAAAGATATATTTATATAGTTATAAAGACCCATTTAGACAGAAGAAAAAAATCCCCACACATCTACAAATCACAACAGGTTTCAAGAGTTCACTCAGATAAATGGAGTGTTATAGTATTTTGGACAACATGAAAATGAGACCAGGACACTGGACACAAAATTCTCTGGCAGCAAGAGAGAAGAACAGAGTCAGGATAGGAGTTTCACATGTGAGAGATCACTGTGCTTCCTGTCAAACTTGAACACAGATGGCGCAGACCCCAGAGAAGACTTGATTCAATGGAACAGATACAGAAAAAGTAAACAAAAAATGAAAGCATGAGGTAGTGTAAAACTGTCAAATAGGAAGGGAGATTTTTTCTATAGAAAGACGAGATCAAAGAGTGGTCATAAAAAACCCTTCACACAGTTCTAAGGCTTGGTAACATTCCCACTGTGCAGCACTAGTGAGTTTCTTGACTCTAAACACTTCTGTTTTTTATTTTTGAAGCTTGACTGCATTGAGTACATCCTGAAAACACAAACACTACTTCATGATCTCATGCTCAGCCACATAACTTCCTATTAATGCTGAAATTTCAAAGAGAAACACAAAACCAGGAAAGCACCTAACCTGGACTTTCACATGCATCACTGTGTCACAATAAATCAAAACAAATTGCTTTGTAGTAAAATGAAATTCTGCACTACAGTGGCCACAGTGTGACACTACCTGTAGCATACGCCTTTACTCATATGCAGGGAGACAAACTATAAGAGTTGTCACAGGCTCTGATTTATTGAGTGTCAAAGCCAATATACTCAATCCCAAAACTTAAGCCGTTGGAGCCAAAATCCCCGTCCAATTTCCTCAAACTGTGGAAAACAACGACTATTTCATTTCTCTCTTCTGAGGATAAATGACATCCTCTTGGCTGTATTCAAGAAACAATTTGGCACACAGTAGGGCAGGATGACAACAGAGCAGGTATAAAATAGTAAGGTTGGCCTCCACATGCACACTGGCTGCACTCTTCATCCAAGTACAACAGATGGGTTGGGAAGGTCAGAATCCTCGCTTTAAATCTAGATAATGGACAGCAGGCTTAGGAAGCAGAAATATGAAGCCTCCCTATCTCCAAAATGTGCATGCAGTACATGGCTTGCATAGCAGATGTTTATTTTGGGAATTACAAATGACTGATTAAGGAAACACATTTAGACATTAAACAGCAAATACTAACAATAAACAGTCAAATATCAAGCCAAAACTCAATCAGTTCAAAACACTGACAAAGGCTTTCAGTGAAATGAAAGGCAAGCCATCCAAACTCTCCTGTTACACGTGAGCATAAGTATATTTCTAACATCAGGTGATCTTTAGTTACATTTTCATTTACATTTAATCACAAATTGCAATCTGCTCAAATCCATTCTATGGTTTGCATTAGTCAAATGTTAGTTTAAAAGGTTTAAAAACACTGCTGTTTCACTCTCATGAGCACGTGAAGAACAGTAGATGAATTCCTCAGTTCATATAATGCAAGTTAATAGCAATAACAACAGCATACAGATAAAACTAAATGGGTCCGATATGATCTAGTGAACTTCTGAATAAAATAAAACTAGCCGCATCTGCACATAATACGAGCGTATGTTCACAAACATCAGACAACTTCATTTCCCTTTAAATTCCCCTTTGGGTGGAATCAGTAGACAGTTTTGCAGATATCTGCAATAAATAATGTAAACGCAACAAATGATCTTACTTCAAATCAACAATGTCATACAGCCTCTTGAGGAAGTCAGTGTCAAGATGATTATGTTCACCGGTGAGTGTGTGGAAATACACCATCACATATTCCTTTACTGTGATGTGGTCCATGACATGGATAAAATATAACAAAGCCTGAACAGAGAGAGAGAGAGAGAGAGAGAGAGAGAGAGAGAGAGAGAGAGAGAGAGAGAGAGAGAGAGAGAGAGAGAG
>JAQMYF010000012.1:41088533-41119550 GCA_030014195.1 Neosilurus mollespiculum | reverse complement strand
AGAGAGAGAGACAGAGAGAGAGAGAGAGAGAGAGAGAGAGAGAGAGAGAGAGAGAGAGAGAGAGAGAGAACAGTAAATCGTAAATGCAGAACATGTGGCATTGATAATAATTTAACATAACTATGTACCACAGCAAATTTATTGATAAAACGGCCTCTTTTACCTTTTCCATATCAATCAGAGTTACTGGGATGTTTCTGCCTACCACCACCATTACCGTTCTGCCACACCGGTCAACACCTAAGGGCAAAAACAATCATTTGCAAAAACAAACCCTAGATCACAAACAGTCCCAGCTACCATCATCCTCTTATAAACTGTTTTAACTCATCAAAAATATTTCCAGTACAAGTTGCAGCTTCTCACCTCTTCTCTAGAACACATTTACTGTTAATTAACACACAGAATACTTGCAGCAGCATTCGAGTCCTGGGCTAGGATGTTAACGTGTGGAGTTTGCATGTTTGCCCCGTGCTTAGGTGAGTTTCCTCCGGTACTCCGGTTTCCTCCCACAGTCCAAAGACATGCACATTAGGCTAATTGGCTGTTACAACTCGCCTCGAGGTGTGAATGTGAATGGTTTTGTGTGCACGATGGTTCAGGGTGTACCCCGCCTTCTCCCAGTGTCCGCTGAGATAGGCTCCAGGACTCCTGTGACCCTAACAGGGTTAAGCGGTTCGGTTAAGAATACTTGCAGCCAAATCCTTTTAACCAAAGTGACAAGGCCATTGACTGAGGTCATGCCACTCAGCTACGTGTTAACAATGTGTTATCGTCTTTCTAGCAAAACAGTCATACTAAAATGTATTTAGTATTTATTGATTATGGTATTTCATCTTTCAGCTAATGCATACACAGTGATACGGAGCTGTCTGTTTTATACTCAGTAGGGTAGCTAACCACATACAGCGATGACATTACCTAACCCGAGCAACTTCAAGATGATCGAAAACATCACCACAGCAACCATTACTTTAGTGTCTATTTTTGATCCTGAAATTGTGAAGCGAGAGAAACGGATTACAGAATCCCCTGCTGGTGTACTCAATGAGCTGGAACTAAGGCTTCCTGCCCAGTTAGCAAACACACGCAGTGAGAGAAGATCCAGCACACACATGAGCGCAGGGACACACAATGAGAAAGGAAAAAAAATAAAAAAAATAAAAGGAAGGAGATTGACTTGGTGTGCACTGAAGAAAGACAGAGAGAGGAAGGGATCGAGAAAGATTAATAAATAAAAGACATGCATGTGTTCGTTAAGTCCACATTTCTGGAAAGTGATCATACACTCACATATATGAAGAACAAAAGGATTGAAAGCTGAAACAGACCGGTTTGATATAGAGCCTTTAGTGCCGCTATGTCCGAGAGGTCCTCTGCTCGCGCTCTGCACAGCCAGCGGTTATAGCTACAAGATAACAGGACAAGAGAACCCAGTGTCATTAGAAAATGTGAATATAGTCAAAAAAATCATAAAGGTCTTAATCATAAAGGTTAAGATTCAGAATTAAACTGGTGATAGTAACCCAAACCGCAGAGCAGTTCTGGAAATAAGCGTGTTCTACCGAAGTAAGCTGCAGTACGGTGAAGGTCTTACTTCCTCTGGTGCTGTTTCTGTTGGGCCGCTTCGGAAAGCTGACCCTGAAGAATGAGCCTTCGCTGCTTATCCACGTCTCCTTCCATTTTTGCAAAAGCATGATTACCCACCAGTCCCAGCTCGGAATCTTCAGAATTATCCTCAAAGTCATCTGAAACACACACACACACACACACACACACACACACACACACACACACGTTGTAGTCAAGAATTTTAGTTGTATAATATTTAAATCACACATACAATCACATATTTTTCACAGACCCGATCTGCCAAGTCAGATATGGACAAAAATTCTGTGACCCCTTCAATCATAATTCCTAGACCTAGGTGTGAGATGTGAAAGCCAGTGACTTCAGCTACAGAATACTTGGCTCTTATTTCAGCCAGCTTGCACCTTCACTGTACACTTCAGACACAGCGGTGCACATTTCATGAAGATTGTTTCAGCTCTCTTCCGTTCTAGGATTACTGTAGGGAGACTTTTCTTGGAAGCATAAAAAAAAAAAAAATCCATGGTTGAAAAACAGTACCACACTTCTTTTATGAAAAGAAAAAAAAAAAGAAGCCCATTCAGGCGACTTCTGGATTCAATTAAGAGCAGATGTATTTGAAAGGTTATTTTTGGCCAGAGTGGCCCAATCAAACTTGATGAAAAAACAGATTTTGGGCTTCTGATAACAGCACCATATGATCCTTTTCAGACACTTCAAAGGCACACCAACCTTGATTTGCACTGCACAGTCAAGGATTTAGGAACAGTTTCGCAGAGAATTTGGCCCATCTTCCCATATCATAAACCACAGCACCAAATCCAGGCGAGGAGATAGCGTGTGTTTATTTTCACTGGGAGCAGCAAAACGCACAGTTTGTTTGAGCTGGATCGATAGCTCAAAGGAGCAGTGATCATCTCAACACAGCTGGACTACAGGCCACAGGATCTGGGACCGGGAGAATGGTTGGCAAACCTGCACTGACAAATAAACATGTCCCCGCAGGCTTAATGACACCAAGCAAACAAGCCACTCACTGTACCGCCCCACATCACAAACTATAACAATGCCTCAGCTGCAGACTAATTTGGGCTCGGAGTCTGTGGGGTTTGAGTGATAGATCATGGCGTGCCAGCTGAAAAGGCCTCCTGAGAACACCACTCAGCACTCGGCGCAGAAGATGGATGATGAGAGAGGAAGAAATGGTTCATTTAACAATTAAACTCACCTAAATCCACACCACAGTAACCAGCAGCCCGACTTACCGCATTAACAGGGCAGGCTGAAGGCCTTCCGTTCTACTAGGATATAGATTACTAAACTTTCATCACTGCGAGCAAAACATTTTCCCATGGAAAAAAAAAAAAGGAAAAAGAAAGACTTTTTGGCAAATGTGATGATGGAAAGCTGGAAACAATGAATATGAATAATGAATGGTTCTGGAATATTGTATTAGCAGCTCATGCTTCAAATCCTTAAAGAGTAACACACATGTCTGAAGTTCAGGTCTTTTCAAATGCTGTATGTGTTTTTTTTGGATGAAGGTATTTTTCAAGTGGTCATATTAAAATATCTGCATCATGTTCCAGGATTTTCATTTGTGTGTCAAGCTTATTGATCTTTTCTGAGCTGATCGAGCATGTTGTACACATACTGAAACACAGATGCCCAGTTAACAGTGTCTCACCATCCAGGCTGCCAGGCTTCTCAGTGATGCGGATTTGTCTCTCAGGCACCACTGGCTCGCCCTCTGCATTCCCGATGTCAGCAGGCAGTAAAGGCAGACTGGATCTCTCTTCCTTTTCGGAGCGTGGGAAATAAAGTGGCAGTAACTTCCTATACACTGCCTGAATAGCAAACAGCAATAAGAAACACACGTCATATTTATACATGTATATACACATCCACATAAATATCAAATCACAAACAAGTTATTCAGTAATTTAAAGCTTACAAATGACCAGAGCAGTTAGAATCAGAAATACAATCAGAATACAAACCAAAAATAGACTAACGTCAAGTCTTTTCTAAAATTAGCCTTTTAGAAGTCAAAACAAATTAATTTAATACGGTTTTCAACAAAACAACCTCCAAATAAAAAAAATCAAAACAATCTGAGCCTGCACATAAGAAATACACATGCCATGATCTACTCTGGTGATCTTTGGCGCTAGCTGACAGGAAATGGAACAGACCTCCTCATCATCCGACACAGCAAACACCACATCCTCTATGCTTTCTCCATGGTTCTCCAGAAACCTGCGTACAGTCCCTGACAAAAGATATGTAATATAGCGCATTATTTGACTTTTTTTATTATAACTTTTAAAAAATAAACTGAATTAATTTGTTTGGAAAAGGGGCTTACGGAAAGTGATGTGAGTAGCATCTTCGATGGGATATCCTCTCTTTGCAGTACTGATCACGCAGAGACCCACAGAGGCCATGCCATGCTCCCTGGATTGAAACGTGAACAGAGAGACACTCAAACACCAATTTACATACTGTACATCCGGTATCTCTTCCACAGCAAGCAGTTAAATAACACTCTGCTACAGAGTGGTAGATAGTATCTGACAAATGCATTCTTTGCATTGAAAATTTAATTAAAAGTCCCCGCTGTACATGAGCACACCCAATAGGGCGGAATTAGACATTAATGATGGATTAGGGTTGCAGGTGGAAAATATCTTAAGCTCATCATATCAAAAGAAGTTCCTAACCTCTCTATCTTATGTGGTCTCATGGTTTCTTTATTCAGGGAGTGTCACCACAAACCCATCTCAAAAGTTCATTCTGAGTGGCAGTAATTAAAGCCTCAAAAATTACCCACATATCTTTTTTTTTAATCATTTATTATGCCATAAAATATAAGATGAGAAAACAACCCATAAATACAACTTTGTAGGTTAAATAAATGTACGCTGGTGAAAACATTCAAAGTATACATCAAGGCAGCACAGTGGTGTAGCGGATAGCACATCCCCCTTGCACCAAGAAGGTGTCCCTGGCTTGGTGATGGTGTTCCTGTGTGGAGGTTGTATGTTCTCCCTGTAGGTTTCCTTTGGGTACTCCGGTTTCCTCCCACAGTTCAAAGACCTGCACATTAAGCTAATTGGTTGCTCCAAATTACCCCCAGGTATGAATGTGTCTTGGCCTTGCAACGGTCTGGTGAGCTGTTCAGAGTGTAACCTGCCTATGCCCAGGATAGGCTGAGAGAGGTACCAGCCAGCCTAGTTGGATTAAGCAGTTCGGAAAATGAATAAATGAATGTGTTTTTCTCCAAACTTGATGTTCTGATCAGATGATACCTTAAATTTCTTGCTATTTGCTACAAACATAACAAATGACCCCCCTCATCCTTCTATCCATCCACTCATCCAGAAACCACCCATTCTGTATACTGCTTATCCGTCATAGTCAGGTAGAATCTGCATCCTGTCAATCACAGGGCTAATTCAGACACGAACAACCTTTCGCACTCACATTCATATCGATGAAGAATTTAAGTAAAGAGTAGCCAGTTGACCTAATGTGCATTTCTTTGCACTGCGGGATGTAACCAGAGCACTTGGAGGAAACTCACGCAAGACGGAGGGCATGTCAACTCCGCACAGAAAGGTCCCAATCAGACATGAAATGTTTTGACCCAGGAAACTAATCATTTTGTGAAATGACTGACTAAAAGTTTTAGGAATTTCGCGAAATGACTGGTTGCACAATCACACACACACACACAATTTTTTTTTTCTTTTTTAATTCTGATGTTTTCTTATGAAAATATTCAAACCAGAATTCTCTGGACCTGTGAGAAAAGGCCATGTGTGCCAATTTCTCCTGTGTGATATAATACTAACTTGGCAAGCTGCATGACATTTCTATAACAGCTGTATAAGGAGCTCTCAGCAGCAGTACGATACTTGGCTTTATATTTGGGACCAACTGTATGTATAACAAATCGCGCAGCCAAGTTAAAGCCCTCAGTCATTTTTGCCTCCCCTGTTCGACATCCTGAAACACACATACACACACACCAGGATGTAAAACATATCAGTTCCATAATGCACAAACTCCTTTAAAGACTTAACTATTGAAAGCAAACAAAAATGACAGAAATACTTGTTTTGCTGTTTTACTGCCTGTCTTCTGTATCCTCACTCAGTGGTGCCCCCTACCTTTCAATTTAAAAAGTTCCTCCCTGAGCTCAGGGCCGGCGTATCTGTGAATGCTGTCGGAGATCGGGTTCTTGTCTGTAAGGGTCTCGTTACTCGTATTCACAATGGCAGTGCAGTTCAAAAGTGCCACGTCGCCTTTGCTGTAATGATAAACACCACAAAGCACCAGATCAATGCAAGATTGCAAATTTAAATTTCATTACTTATGCTGAAAGATTATTCCAGTATATAAAGGCATGTGACCAGATCCTCGTTATACATCTGAACTAATATGTAAAAAGTAAGAAGATTGTCTGGAGGTCACAAGTCCCTCTTTAAATAGGAAGAGAGCGGATGTGATTAGAAACATCTATCTATAAGACAGCAAAGGTGAAGCAATATCATAAATTAAAGTTGTATTCAGTGCACAATGCAAAAGTTCTCTGTTGTTAATCACTTTCTTTACAGAAGCAAAGGCTTATAAAATAACTGTTGCAACAGCAGAGTTCCTCATTTTAAGAAATGTTACTAAAGTACGTTAGTACTTTACTACAGTTCAGCAAAAAGACTGCAGTCTTGCCGAGGAGCATAAAACATGCCATGCCATGATGAGCACCAAAAAGAACTGAGAGGCCAGTTGAATGTAAATCTCTCCATCATAATACCTAAAAAAATCATACTCATTCCCTTTCAGTGTTTTTTTTTCCCCCTCTACTGAACAACTGAATAACTTACAGTACTGATTAATTAACAATTATGCACCGAAGGCGAGGTGGATGTCGCTGAAAAGCAATATCCACCAGATCTGAGGCACATAAGCACAAAAACCAGTACACTGAAACAACATTTTTATGGTTTATTAATATTATTTTTATTAATTAATCTATTTTACACATTTTACCTACAACAGATTATGTCACCCTGTGTTTGGCTGAGCTGTTTCAGGGTAAACCGTGCCTTCGGCCAGTGTCAGCTGAGATAGGCTCCAGCCTCCCTGCAACCCATCAGAATTAAGTGTTTCGGAGAGTAACTGAGTGAGTGAGTGAGTATCTGTCAGGTGAGCTCTCTGCTCCAAGCCAAACTAAGCTGTTGCTAAGCTAACAGCTAACCATACCCAGGTAGAACTTCCATTCATTCTAGACCTGGAAAGAAACTATTTGATTAGAAGAATGCATTTTTTTTTTGTATTTTCAAGTTGCATCTAGTGGGCAAGACTCCCTTCTAGCCTAACTGGTTAGGATTAAACACAAGAAAGATGTCCATTTTAAAGCATGATGATGACAACACTGCCTGTTCCAAGTGCCAGTGACAAACCGTGAGTGTCCATCATTTTTATATATTCATTCAGAATAAGTGTTTTTAATCCTGATATAACAGGCCAAACATATTGCGTCGATCCTATGTAGTATATAATAATATTCTTGAGGATATAGTATCAGTGTGATCTGACTGGCTCTTAATCTTGGGATAATAAGCAATTGCTGAATGAAGTGAAATATCATATGGAGAATTATTCAGATCGAAAGGATTTTATCTGTTGAGGCCGAGATCGGAATAATTCCCCATATCACACAAAAGCCGAATTCTATCATTGTTTTATTCTCACTCATTCACCGAATCGCATAATCTATCAGGGTCGCAGGGAGGCTGGAGCCTATCTTAGCTGACCCCAGGCGAAGGCGGGGTACACACTGAACAGCTCACCAGACTATAACAGGTAAGATACACAACAACCACTTACACCTAGGGGCAATTTGAAAGAGCAAGTTATTCTAATGTGCATGTCTTTGGACTGTGGGAGGAAACCAGAGTACCCAGAGGAAATCCATGCAAGCATGGGAAGAAGATGCAAACTCCACACAGAAAAGCCCTGGACTTGAACCTCGGACCCTTTTGCTGTGAGGCGGACATGCTAACCACTATATCACCTTGCTACCCTAATTGTTTTACACTACATTTATGTCATTGATGTATAATTTGGCTCATAGAAAAATACCAAGAATTATTTGATGGCTTTTCATCAATCAGAAACGAAAATATATTTTGAATGAATATTAATAGACATGATCTAACCTGCAAACTCAGCATAATGTTTAAATCATTTTAAAATGTAAAAATAATCCAAAAAAATAAATAAAAAATCTCCTTTTAGCTTGCTTTTCTTGTTTTCATGTATTATATACCAAAACAATTAGTTCACCACAGGCTCAGTGGGTATCGCTGAGGTGAATAATTGTTATTTACAGTGAATACTAATCATTAATCCTAAAACAGACAGAAACCTAAAAATGAGGCACTGATGCCCTGTTACTCACAATAGAATAATTTTCCTGTTGATATCCTCTCTGAATGGAAATGGAGAAACAGGAGAGATCACTCGGTTTACATCAGTCAGCTCATCAACCTCCTCCCTCTGTTGAGACGTTGCCTCCTCCTTGCCATCCACCATGTCTTCATGCTGGTCCCATGAGTGAAGAGACTCCACATACACAAACTGAGAGCGAGCACCCAATGGATCCATGCTGCTGATCCACAGGGCAGCAGTGAACTGAGGACAAATCATACAAACACTTTCTGTTAGCATGTCAGGCTTCTGTGGGAATATTAGCAAACTTACAACTTATTATAATGCAAACAGCACAGTGATGCGCTACAATTCATGGTACATAAAATTTACAAACAATATCATATTACAAAGTTTAAGACATGCCCACATTGCTTTAATCTTTGACCTGGTAGCAAAGCAGTAGCATAATTACATTTTTTATTATTACCTCACTTTAAAAAAAGAGAGGAAATCAGCAAATAAATTAACATTGAACAAATTTGCATATCCAACACATTTTTATCTAATAATCTGCTTTCAATCATAATTTACATCCTGCGATCAATAATATACCTCAGTCTGCACCCATTTCTTCAGCAATAGCACAGAATAAACATAGTGCACCTATAAACCTGAACAAGATACGTTTCAGTACAGCTGACTGGTGTAGAAGTATGTGGGACGCTATCTTGGACACTCGACTCCCTTTTCAACTTAGGGCATTTAGGTATCACTCTAATCCCAAGCCCTAGCGCTCACACATGGACGTGGAATTGTACCAGAAAGCTAGACATTATTACAATGATAATTTAATTACATTCTAAACATGCACAATATGAATGCTCTCTGATATTAAATAATCCCAACTTCATTATGTTCTACGCCTATATTATATAACACTGTTTTCTTAGATTCTGGGTGGGACAGATTCATGACATCACAGGTACATTAAAAAAAGAAAAGAAAAAAGAAAGAAAGAAAGGTTTTTCCTGATTGGCTCCTTTTTGGGTTAGCATACACCTATAGTAGAGCTGGGTAAAAAATTAGGAAGATGTGCAAAATAAAAAGATGCTTGCCAATTGAAAAAGAGCCCACAATTTTTTTATATCTATATCATTCATTTTATTTATTTATTTGCTTCAGTGGCTGCATAAATTCTGCACCAGGCTTTCTTAAAAACAAACAAACAAACATTTAATTCAAGAAACGTGCTTTCTGTGAATATGGGTAAAATATATATTTTTTTTGTATAATGGTTTAACTTAAAAAAATTGAAATCAGATCACTGGAAAAACTGAGATTTTACTTTTACCAGCCCTAATTCTCGGATGTTGTTGTTGTTGTTGTTTTTAGAGCCCTCTACAGTTTACAAGGCGAACTGCAACTACGCTGCAAACAACACACTCAGTTGACCACCCCATCCTCTCTGCTAAACCTGCAGCTGTAACCAATAAATATAACCTTACAAATGGCTGTGATCCTCTAGGTCCCCTCATTCAGGTTCATTACCACAGTACAAACCCCAGCATATGGACTCATTGGGTTCTGGTGAAATTTTGACAGGATGACTGTTGCATCAGTCAGAAGCCCGAGAAAACTTTGACTTTTGCACAATGACATCTGACTGCAGTCTGACACACAATCGAATGCCTATGTTTCAATAATGGAACACATGAGTCTTGTTGAGAAATGTGCATTTCTAAACATTATTGCACAATGAGAGAAAGATGAGGAGAAATGTCCATATCTCACCAAACTAATCTCATTCAACTCAACAAAGAATGTCTATTTTATTTGGCCTGATAAATCAATGAGGTTGTGCGTCCTATCAAAATCGAAAAACAGTACAACCATTAATTAAAATGCATTTGGTATACTGGGGCAGCGGGACAGTCAGTTTGATAACTGAGAAAAAGAAAGCCAAATGACTAATTTATGGATGATCAGGGAAATCAATCATAAAGAATCTAACGGCTCGATGCTGGCTGATTCAGATCAAACAGGGAGTCATGCTAATATTAATACTTTTCCTGTCAAACAGTAATTCACAAAGTTAAAACTACAGAGGGCTCCTATGTCAGCAAGTCATAATCCCAATCAATTAGAAACATACATTTATGGACAAAAACAAGTTCATGTGTTTACTATATACAGCTATGAAAAAATAAGGGGTAAAAGGTCTATTTTTTTCTTACAGCTGTTGAGAACAAAATTTGAAAACCAAGAATAAGAAATTAGCAGTTAATACTAAGCAGTAAAATGTAAACCTTTAGGTTTATTGCATTTGTTTTTATACAGGATGACACAAAACCTCCATATTTCAAAGTTAAAAAAAAAAAAAAAGATTTATCATTACTTGCACAAATGAAACTTAGTGAGACAGAAGAGGTGGTGCTAAGGTTTGTTGGTAGCCCAACCCCAATTTGACCACCCTGAGCTTGAAGTACTTGAACTTAAGGTTGTTGTATATGTTGCCTGTTATAGTCTGGTGAGAACTGTGTGGTTTCAGCAAGCTGGAGCTAAAATACACACAGTTTGTAGATCACTGGAAGTGCTGAAGGAAATCGTTCTGGATCAGGTAATCTCATTGCGTGGTGTTGTTGGGTGGCCGGCCCGTTAGCCTAGTGATTTTTTCTGTGGTGCTAGCTTAAACAATTAGTGTATACTAATTACAGCTGAGGAGGTTCAGGGTCTCTTCTGAGATCTTCAAAGCCTTCTATACGGCCACGGTCGAGAGTATCATGACCATGAGCATCACAGCTTGGTTTGGCAACAGCACCATACATGACCGTAAAGCCCTGCAGAGAGTGATCAAGGCAGTCGAGCGCTTCACTGGATCTGATCTGCCCTCGCTGCAGGACATCTACTCCAGGTGCTGCTGGAGCAGAGCCACTAAGGTCATCAGGGACATTTCCCACCCCAGTAACTGTCTGTATCAGCTGCTGAACTCAGGCACACGGTTCCGCAGTCTGACAACAAGGACTGAGAGACTCAGGAGGAGCTTTTACCCCCAGAGTATAGGGCTCCTCAACCAAACCATGTCTCATCACCCATAATAACTCTGGACAATTTGCACTACAATGTCTCACGCTATAGTGCACATCTTACTGTTTGCAATGCCCATTGTCACTTCTCTATCATAATTGCACATGGTCACTTTTCATATGTTGCAACTGTCACTTTGTGCTGCTGCTGTTTGCTACTGTCTGTTAGTTATATATTGCTTACTGGTTAGATTGACATTGTTTGCATATTTTTGTAGTATATGTAGTATTTTTACACATTGACATTTATTTGCGTATATTATTTATTTGCATGTAATATTTTCACAGTGTCATTTCAACATCATAACTGCACATGGTCACTTTTCATATGTTGCAAATGTAACTTTCTTTCTGCTGCTGATGTTTGTTACTTATCTATTGATTACTGGTTAGATTTACGTGTTGTATTTTTTTAGTATATATCTTTACAATGCTTATATATATATATATATATATATATATATATATAAGGTTTTTTTTGTGTACATTTTTGATTACTCTAGCTTCATTTCCTTTTTGTTAAATATACGCACAGACTGAGGAAAGATTCAGAGTAACATTTCACTGCAGGTTGTACATGTACAACTGTGCATTTGACAAATCAATCTCTGGGATCTCGAATATCAATGACCCCAAACTCTTGAAGCCCATAAGGCTGCTATTCAGAAGCAGATAGCCGCTGTTCCACCTGAAAAAACCCGTCGAGCCATGGCAGCCTTCAGAAATCACTTCCAAGCATGTATAGACAATGACGGCCACCATTTGAAGGGTGCCATCTTTAAATCACAATTTATAAAAAAACGTACAGGATAAAGTTGCATGAGTGCAAATACCAATTACATTTTCTTTTTGACCCCCCCCTCTTAAATCTTTGCAATGTGTGAGGTGAGGTTTGATCGGGTGGCCATGTATTCTAGATGATTAGGTTGAACTGGGTGAAGAAAATGCCTTGATCGAAACAGATGACATTTCAAACACCACACTGAGGCGTCCAGCACAATCTGATCATTTGCTTACTGGGAGATTTTCTCAAAACTTTGTAATGAACTGGAGAGTGATGTGAGGTGCCAGAGCCCCCTGATAGGAGGTCACAATGTCAGGTGAGGTTTATCATGTGGACTACAGGAATACCTGTAAGTAACACACCTACAGAAACCTTCAGTCCCATCATACTGCACCCTTCAATACCAAATACCAGACTGTGTGTGACAAAATTCGTCTCAAGACAGCAGTCCTGACTTAAATAACAACAACAACAACAACAATTAGCTACTGATAAATGAAATAAATAATACTTACCTCTCTAAACCTGATGGAATAATGTAAACCAGGTACAGCTCACTGCAAACAACACAAAGATCAACCAAACCAGCCTCCAAACACACAACAAACAATACACAACTAACTCAGTCTAACAGTAAACACCACTCTTGTGATATTCCAAGTATCTGAGCATTGCAAGAATGTTCCTTAGCATACTCTCTGTTAGTAACATCACATTATATTTGCATAATATCATCCAGCGACGTGTAGTGGGTTATGTAGCGCGTGTGGTCAGCTGATTCTCTGAATACACGCTCACTTCCGGGACTGTCCTCCCAAGGGACCATGGCAACAGTCGTGATATTTACTAGAAACGTAAAAACCCTACAGATTTTTGTAGTGTAACATTAAAAAAGCCTGCCTGTTTCTACTATCCTCAATCGCTCCAATCATGTATAAAATCTAATCGAAAACACACCAGTTTACCAAACTCAGTCCAGTTAAAGGAACCTCAGTTTAAAACCTATTGTCAGAGCAACCCAGGAAACAGACAGACAAAAGTAATCGAGTGTGCACACACGATTTAAAACACTTACAGCGTTGTAAACAATGTAAGCGATAAATAACAGTAGTATAAGCTCGAGAATTAAAGCAAGTCTTTCGAAATGTATGACTATCGTTAAAATGTATAAAAATGTTACCATCGTTTTAATCGATGTGTTTAATCGATTGCTTCAGCCTTTTCTGAATAATGCACATGTCGGCCCTCGGCGGATGATGGAAATGTGCCCTAGATCCTTACTTCACTGAAAAACGTATTAAAAAGAGTATTATATACATTAATAACAGCCAGCTGTAAGGGTAGGTGGATTAATAATCAGTTCAAGTTGTACATTGTATTTGCTGAAACCATTACACTGGATATCTGGGTTATTTTGTGTTTATCATGTGGCTCACGTGGGGTATGTTGATCCACGACATGTTAGCATCGAGCTGCTGCTCCACAACATTCCGCTCTACTGGATAATCGCTCGGGTTTAATCAAATTATATTCATTTAAAGAACAATTTACAGTCGAGAGAATATTTAAAGGAAAGGTATCACATGCTTAACACCATGTTAACGTGATAAGTGATAGAGATGAAACTGTGTGTGTTTACAAAGAAATGGCAATCATGTAGAGGATGCTTTGTAAATAAAATTACATATTGATTAAAAGTGTTAATTTCCCTTTAGAGCAGGGGTCTCCAACCCTTTTCCTTAAGAGCTACCTTCCTAAAGACTTCAGCTCCGGAATCAGCCCCATGTTCTCCAGTCCCCATGTTCTCCAGTCCCCATGTTCTCCAGTCCCCATGTTACCCAGTCCCTATGTTCTTCAGACCCCACGTTCCCCAGTACCTATGTTCTCCAGACCGACGTTCCCCAGTCCCGATGTTCTCCAGACCGGACCTTCTCCAGACCCGATGTTCCCTAGTCCCTATGTTCTCCAGACCAAACGTTCCCCAGTCCCTATGTTCTCCAGACCCGACGTTCCCCAGTACCTATGTTCTCCAGACCCGACGTTCCCCAGACCCAACATTCCCCAGACCCGACGTTCCCCAGTCCCTATTTTCTCCAGACCCGACGTTCCCCAGTCCCTATGTTCTCCAGACCCGACGTTCCCCAGTCGCTATGTTCTCCAGACCCGACGTTCCCCAGTTCCTATGTTCTCCAGACCCGACATTTCCCAGTACCTATGTTCTCCAGACCCGATGTTCCCCAGTCCCTATGTTCTCCAGACCCGACGTTCCCCAGTACCTATGTTCCCCGGTCCTTATTAAATTAATGGATCTTCCATTGTATTATGTACTTTATGGAACTAAGCTACAACAATTGTATCCATATTGTATAAGAAGTATGATGAAACAAAATCAAACATCAAAGTAACATCTATGAAGTGTTAGGGTTCCTGGGAAACATAGGTACTGGGGAGAACAGACATGGACCCTCAGCTCCAACCCTAATCATGCACACCTGACCATCTCTTGAACAGCTAATAGAGGTGTGTTAGATTTTGGTTGGAGATAAAACCTGCAGGTATGTAGCTCCCCAGGAGCAGCCACCATAGCAAGCTAATGTTAGATGCTTTGATCTTTTTACCAAGACTTATTGCTAATACTACAATATCATGGACCATTCATTAAGCCACTAGGTATGTCTTAACAATGTGAGAACATTTTCCACCATTATAATGATGCTTTTCCTCTGTCCGAAGGTTACAGGAAAACCTTGTCCATGGGGTTGACCAAGCAGTACCTGCGCTATGTGCCCAGTGCAGTGTTTGGACTGATTGGCAGTCAGAAGGCGAATGTAGTGTTTGTGCGGCTGAGAGGAGGAGAGCAGGGCCGCTATGTGGCTGTAGGAGCCTGCGAGCATGTGTTCATATGGGATGTGCGTAAAGCTGAGAAGGTATACATTCAAATTAAAATGTTCTTGCGCCCAGTACAGGAAAACCTGACCAGTACATGTGTCTCCATATGTTTTCCATCTCCGAACATGCCACAGTACACCAGGGAATGAAGACTATGGAAGATGAGTGATCTGAGTCATTTGTGTCAAAAACTGAATCTGTGTTGTACATTGACATGATTGATGATGGGGTTTTTCAAGATTGGATTTTCAAATCACTTCTCTACAATTCAGTCTTTGCTGGTATCCATTAGATGGCACAGTCGTACTTTTTGGGCTGCATCCGGGGACCTCCAGCGGCTTGCTCCCTGATTAAGCCTGGCTCATTCATGCATATTAGGACACGTGGGGAGCTTTACTTTCTAAATATGCATGAATGGTGGTAGCTTAGTATGGACGCTTTTGTATAGGGGTGTTTTTTGTGGCAAAAATGCAGTTTTGGTATATTTTCATCAGACCATAACTCAGGGTGCCCTCTATGCAATTAAATAAAACTACCTTTATTAGGTACCTATACAGTAGTGAGCAGTGAAGATTATACACCACCACTTTTGTCTTAAAGGGCTCCTAATAAAAAGAAGTAAAAAATTACTTCTCTATAATTCTTTTGTGGAAATGTACTGAACAATGCTATTGTAGGCAATGAGAACCAACAAAAATAATTCCAACAAGAATATTGAGGTAAAATGCATGTCTTTCTTAATAAAATAAAATGAAATAAATAAGCCAAAATAAGTCTAATATTGCCAGATGAGCAATTTAGACTATTTATTTTTACTCTGAATAAATAGATATATAATTTATATGTATATAAATGAAATATTTACATAATAAATAAAGATACACTAATGTTCTGAAGCAGTGGGAACTTTTTGGGAAAGCTAGTCCTGTTTATTTATATGAATGTTTGTTGCAGGGAAGACCTGCCTGAATTTTGTGCTGGAATTTGTTGCTATTCATTTCTAGGTTTAAAGAAAATCCATCAAACTATATACACCTTATTTGCTATAATTTGCAGTGCTTGATGATGGTTTGTATTTTAGGTTCCAGTTGCAGTCAGCACCTTGTTGGCTCACTTGTATTAAATTTCATGGTTTTGTTTCTAAGGTTCTAATTCTTGAAGGTAAGAAGCATGAGGTGACGTATCTGTGCCCTTCTCCTGATGGTTTCCACATAGCTGTGGGTTATGAAGATGGCAGTGTGCGCATCTTCAGCCTGTTAAATGGCGAAAGCAATGTCTCATTTAATGGCCACAAATCTGCTATCACAGTCATGCATTATGACGCATTGGGAGCACGACTTGTTACCGGCTCCAAGGTGAGATAAATGCCTATATATCATTTTGTCCTTTACCAAACTGTTGACTCTCTGTGAGGATGAATTGCTATAACTGTTTTAAAGCTGTTATGCTAAAATGCTACTTATATTGTTTTTTTCTGTAGGACACAGATGTAATTGTGTGGGACATAATAAATGAGTGTGGTTTGTACAGGCTGAAAGGACACAAAGATGCCATCACACAAGCTTTGCTTTTAAAGAATAAAAATTTGCTTGTTACGAGGTCAGTCCTGTTGATTTTTGTTTTCTCTAGTAACTTAAGGGCAAGGTTATTGCATGTTATTGATGGGTAAAGCTTGCAATAACAAAGGCAAAATTTATTCAGTATATTTGAGAGGAAAAAAATTATTTTTTGATGCATTTTTGTAAATTGCATAAAATTATTTTACTCCTAGCTCAAAGGACAGCTATGTAAAATGGTGGGATTTGGACACCCAGCACTGCTTTAAGACAATGGTGGGCCACCGCAGTGAGGTGAGCACAATAACTCCACAATATTTGTCAAGTTCAAACCTAATCAAACTGCCACTTTAAGATCATTTTAATATTAGACAGCACATGTATAATAGTGTCAAACCCTGATCCTGGAGGACCCTCTGCCCGGTACATTTTATAGCTTCTTTGTTCGCAACACACCTGATTTAACTAATTAACATCTATTCATGACTTGGAGTGGGTGTGATGGAGCAGGACAAATACTAAAATGGGCTTGGGGGAATCCCCCTGTATGAATGGTAATTTATCCTGTATTGGGTTTTGTAAATGTGGACACTAATGAACTGCTGTTTTCTGTAGGTGTGGGGAATGGTTCTGCTGAATCAGGAGAATAGGTTGCTGACTGGCTCTGCTGACAGTGAACTCCGAGCCTGGGACATTGAATATCTTGAGGAGGTAAGCAAAGAGCACTCTGGTCATATTTGAACAGGGCAAAGAATATATAAATTCAGGTGTTTCTTAAACGATTCCATAGGGCTTAGGGTTTGTGTTGGTACAGTTTATGGAAAAGCCTAAATATACAGTAGAATTTAATGTAAACTAGCTGGAATACATAAATTATCCACTATCCATTATCAATTATCGCTGTGTATTGTTTATTTTATTTGACTTTGATATTTATCCCACAATGGAAATTTGGCTCTGCGTTTAACCCATCCAAAGTGAGCACACACACACACACACACACAGGAGCAGTGAGCAGCCACACTGTGGTGCCCAGAGAGCAGTTGGGGGCTAGGTGCCTTGCTCAAGGGCAATTCGGCTGTGAGAATGGAGGAAGGGGAGGAGGGAGGTCCTCTCTCCGCTGCCACACATTTTTCCTGCTGGTCTGGGAATCAAACCAGTGACCTTTCAATCCCAAACTCGATTCTCTAACCATTAGGCTATGGCTGCCTAATATTTATTTAATGAAACCAAATAGCGTAGCAGTAATTTTGGTGTACATGGTTGCAGTATTGAAATATGAGAAATGTGTTAAATTGATTAGTTGGAGTATCTTCTTCAGGATAAAGAAATAGGAGAGCCACGGGAGAAGAAAGGAAAAAGTCATCTTGACATTGCAGATGGCGACGATGATGATGATGATGAAGAAAAGGAAGGTCCTAACGAAGAGCCAGAAGATGTAATATCTCTCTTTTGACATTAATGACCATACTATGCATGGACAAATTTAACTTTGAACAGTGGCAACATTGCTGTATTCAGAATTCAGTGTGCAACAGGGTTGTGTTTGAAGAATGTTCTTCACAGCACATTTTGTTCTCTTGTCTTCCTACAGAGAATCCTCAGCTGTAAGAAAGCTGGCTCTGTTCTGAGAGAAGCCAGAGATCGGGTTGTGTCCTTGATTGCCGATCGCAAAGCTAAAGTCTTGGCTTGCCATGTATGTATTTGCCGTGATTGTGGATTTAAACACTATTACTAATGTACCTGTTAATATCGTATTTTTGAATAATAAACTTATTTTATTTCTAGGGCCTTGACAGCACTTTGGAGATTTTTGCTGTGCTGGCAGAGGAAGATATTCAGAAGAAAATGGAAAGAAAGCTGAAAAAGGCCAAGAAGAAGGCCAAGTATGTAGCCAGGAATTTGGAACATAGCACACCCCCATCCCTCCAAAAAAAGAAAAGAAAGAAATGATTCAGAATGCTCTTTAATTGATTAATGTCTGGTGTTTTTGGGCCAGGTCTCAGGATGGCTGTGCTGATGCAGCAAATATAGTCGTGGAGCGAAAGCTGACTGATGAGATCCAAAAGCTGGCTAGTATAAAAGCCTCCTCTAAGATCAGGTCAGTGCACTTCAACATTAGATGGATTGTTTAGATAGACTACTCAACGTTGATATATTTTATAAAGTTACACATGTAATCTGTTTTTCTCAGGTCGGTGGACTGCCTTCTGTCTCCTAACGGAGAGCTGAAAGTGGCTCTGTTGCTGCAGAACAACACAGTAGAGACTTACAATGTAAAGACAACAGAGAAGAACCCTACAGGCACCAAGACGTCTCGTCTCACCCTGGGTGGGCACCGCACAGACGCCAGAACGCTGTCTTTCAGCTCAGACAACATTGCAGTCCTGTCTGCCTCTGGGGACACTGTTAAAGTCTGGAACAGGTCAATTTCAGGACATCTAAGGAAAACACTTAGTCTTATTTACTTACAAATAAACCTGATTATGCGGCTGAAACAGTCATGTGCATAATTCGTTTTATTTTGAATCTCTGCTTCAGTGTTCTCGGCTATTTAACAGGAAATCTTTTCTGTCCCAGGGCCACTTTGCAGGTGATCCGCACCATGGCGTGTGAGTACGCACTCTGCTCACTGTTTGTGCCTGGAGATAGACAGATCATTGTAGGAACTAAGGTATATCCAAACAACCTTATTTAGCCTGGAGAAGTGGCGTGAAGTAGGATTTTAGAGTCCCTTGGTTCAGTGCCTCTAACAGTCTGTCTGTTCTTTCACAGAGTGGAAAGATTCAGATTTTTGACTTGGCATCAGGCAGCCTGCTGGAGTCTACAGAAGCTCATGAGGGAGCTCTGTGGTCCATCTGTCTCTCTCCTGATCAGGTACTACAGTACATTGAGTATATTCAGCATATTCAATCGAGCATCTCACACATGTGGAGTTCTTCTCTGAACTGGTGCCACAAATTTGGAAGAAGCACGCAATTGTGTTGGACGTGTTTCTACACTGTAGAATTACAATTTCCCTTCACTAGAACTAAGTGACCCAAACGTGATGTGACAGCATAACAATGCCCTTATAAACATTAAAAAGGTCCATGAAGATACGATTTGCTGAGATTGGTGTGGACGAACAGACAACAGTGCACAGACTGATTAAAAGTTTTAGTATATAGTGTGTGGAAACAGGAAAAGCAAATTAAATCAAGATTTTCATTCATTCATTTTCTGAAACACTTAATCCCAATTAGGGTTGCGGAGAGGCTGGCGCCCATCTCAGCCGACTCTGGTTGAGGGCAGAGTAAACCCTAGACAGCTCGCCAGGCCTAAATCAAGATTTTTATAATTTATTTTTACATATTTTAAGCATGATGGTAACAGGTAGGTGCCACAAGCAGTGCGAGTACAGCAAAAACACGATGCCTGGTGGTGTCTTTTAAAACTCATTCAGAGTTGTAGTATATATTACACAGAAAAAAGCATGGCAACAATCAAGCCACCTGCTTCATCACAATGTTCATGCATGGCTCATGACAGCATCTTCAGAAACTCAACTTTTTTTTTTTAAACTTTAAAAGCATGTTATATTACTTTCTTCATATTCATTGGGGTGGCATTTTAGTGAGTTTCTATAAGTTTCGAATCATTGACTTTCACAACCCCTAAGTGATTCAAGCATTATCCCCTCCGAATAATAAACAGTTATTGAATGAGGCGAAGTGTAGTATGGAGAATTATTCAGATCAACGGGGATTTATCGAATTCTGCAGTTTTTATTTATTTATTTATTTATTTATTTATTTATTTATTTATTTATTTATTGCTCTACTATATTAATCCCGCAAGGGAAATTATTACCTCTGCATTTAACCCATCCAAAGTGAGCACACATGTAAACAGTGAGCACACACACTCAGAGCAGTGGGCTGCCACACACATTGGGGTGCCCGGAGAGCAGTTGGGGGTTAAGTGCCTTGCTCAAGAGTACTTCAGCCATTAAGGTAGAGGAAGGGAAGGTGCAGCTCATTCCCCCACAGCCAAACATTTTTCCTGCTGGTTTGGGAATCGAACCAACGACCTTCCGGTCCCAAAGCCGCTTCTTCTTATTTGAACAGTTTATCATTTTGCAAAAACGTTAAACTGTGCGTGTTTGTGTTCATTCAGAGGGGAATAGTAACTGGAGGAGCTGACAAGATGGTGAAATTCTGGGACTTTGAGCTTATAAAGGACAAGGAATCAGGAGTCAACAAGTGAGGAATTCTATGTCTGCTGACCATAACTGTCCATATGCTTGTTAAAGCTGGGTTTGTGTATGACTGCTATGTGTCCATTACTGCAGGAGACTGACGGTGAAACACACTCGAACACTCCAGTTGGATGAGGACGTGCTCTGTGTGTGCTACAGTCCTGATCAGAGACTGTTGGCAGTTTCTCTCCTCGACTGCACTGTGAAGATATTCTATACAGACACATTAAAGGTATTTTGAAGAACACTGATAAATGAACTTCGGCTGATGTGTCTGTGTCAGGGTAGTCTAATTACACCGGTTATTAATTCAGTTAACAGTGTCACATGCACTGAAAATTTGAAAATGAAAGATCTGTTTTTTTTTTTCTCTCTAGTTCTTCCTCTCTCTTTATGGACATAAACTGCCTGTACTGTGTTTGGACATTTCACATGTAAGTTTTCCATCTAACTCTCAAATACATTCAATTAGACTTATAACTACAATATCGGCTAACAATATCCCCCATGTATCATGGTTTATATCATTAACATAATATACCTTAGCAATGTGGAATTCTGTATTCTGATTGGTTGGAAGGTACTGAATAATTTTCTATAGGAGGAGGTTTAACAATAGTTGAAGCTGGAAGGGTATCACAAGTTTATTAATGCACTTGTAACATTTTATTGTTTCTATAGTCACATGCAAGGATTTACGTGGTAGTTTCGGCTCATAAACAAATAAAAAAACATTACTTAATGGTTTATTTGAGTGTGATGATGGTAACACAGGTAGCACCGTGGCGTAGTGGTTAGCATGTCTGCCTCACAGCAAGGACGTTTCTGTGTGGGGTTTGCACGTTCTCCTCATGCTTGTGTGGGTTTTCTTTGGCTACTCCGGTTTCCTCCCACAGTCCAAAGACATGCACAATAGGTTAATTGGCTGTTCCAAATTGCAGGCTATCCTTCCAGGTTTCAGTAATGCACTGGACAGTTCTTAACCCAGTTCCACTAATTCCAGCAATCTTCTTTGTCATTTCTTGATGCAGGCCAATAATTTAACCCTTCTGAAACATATCTTTTCATGACCTGAGGATATGTCTTCCGACATGGATGTTCATGAAATGAGAAGCTCCTTACTGCATCATTTAGGGTTATTAGAATTGTTAGTAGCTGAAACATATGAATCACTGCAGTAATTATTCAGTAGTTGTTTATTTCGCACGTGCGTGGTTTGCACGTCCACCTCATTGCAGGAAGCTTGGCTCAGCAAGGGTATTTCTTTTCTTTTTTTTTTTTTCCCCATTTTTCTCGCTAATTTAGACCCATCAACTTTTTTGCCTTCCCTATCACACGACCACCACCGACCAGGGAGTGGGGCACAAGCAAGCACACACCCCCTCCGTGACATGCGATGCTACCGCCCGCCTCTTTTCGATCTGCTGCGCATGCGTATTTGGGGCGGCCTAACACACTCGGAGGGAAATCGCTATCCGCCCCCTCGTACGAATGAGCTCACAGACGCCCATGATTGGCTGGTGATCGCTATGAGTGACAGGGAAGTGAGCATATGCCATCCCTCCCTCCCGTGAGAGCTCGGCCAATTAGCTCCCATCCTCACGGATGGCTGTGGTATCAACCCGGATTCGAACTTGCGATCTCTGGGTTGATAGTCACGCACCTTGTCGATGCGCCACCAGCAAGGGTATTTCTCTGTGGAGTTAGCATGGCCTCCCTGTAGTTGGGTTTCCTTCCACAGTCCAGGGGCATGCACGTTAGCTGTTCTAGATTACCCTTAAGTGTGGGTGTAATTGTGAATGGTTGTGTGATGGATTGATGAGCTGTTCAGGGTGTAATACACCTTCAACCAGCGTTGGCTGAGATATGAAAAAAAATGGCTTTTTTTTTGGCCAGCCAGTTTAGTAAATACAGAGGAGTTGACTGAACTTCCATCGCATTAGCAGAGTAACCATGACAGTATTCTTAAGTAATAATAAATCAGTATTAGTTAGTATCTGTTGAATAATGTTAGATAATGTAATTTTGGATATCTGTACGAGCAGGTCCTTACAGCTCATAATAATGAGTAAATCTGTTTATACTGATGTCACTCTTAAATGGGTAATTGTGTTTTAGGATAGTGCACTGATAGCTACTGGATCAGCAGACAGAAATGTAAAGATCTGGGGTTTGGATTTTGGTGACTGCCATCGTTCGATGTTTGCACATGATGACAGGTATTTGAATATTCTGTTGCTTATACAGTATTGCATCCCATCTGTTTACTGTCAGATTATAAATGTGGTCATTTCCTCAGTACAGTCTGTTTCTAGTTAGTGGCTACCTTTTCTGGTGTTTGTTCATCTTGTGAATTTTTACCAACAGAGCAGATGATGTCATTCCAGATGGTCAATGTTTGCCTCCTTTTCTCTTTCCCTTTCTTCTTCTTCTTCTTCTCTTTCCAGCGTAATGTTCCTTCAGTTTGTCCCCAAAACCCATCTGTTTTTCACAGCGGGAAAGGACAGAAAGATCAAACAGTGGGACGCTGACAAGTTTGAACACATCCAGACTCTGGAGGTGATTATTTTATAATAGAACAGACCATTTTCCATATGCATGTGAGTGAGGTAAATGATTGTACTAAGGGTTATACAGGGTGAGAAGGCAGGGTGTTTGTGAATTTAGGGCTAAATGGAACATAATGCAGCGAGTAGGCAGCAAAGGTTAATTGTATTCTGCAAACAGATATTTTTTCTTTAAGCCAGAAGCATGGTGGCGTAGTGGTTAACACATCCGCCTCTCAGCTAGGTAATGGGTTCGAGTCCCAGTCTTGGTAAGGACGGTCCTGTGTGCGGTTTGTATGTTCTCCCCCTGCTCATATGGGTTTCCCCTGGGTACACCAGTTTCCTCCCACAATCCAAAGACATGCACATTAGCCTACGTGCCTGTTTCAGATTGCCCCTAGGTGTGAATGTTTGTGTATGTGGATAATCCTAGTGGGATTAAACGTTTCGGGAAATGGATGGATAGATAGTTATTTGGATGGATAGTTATTTTTATTTTTATGTCTTAGTCAATACAGAAATGGAAGAAAACACATCTGTTTATAGGCATTATTATAGTTTTTTTTGCCTCCTGTCCCTTGTTCCTCAGGGACACCATGGTGAAGTATGGTGCCTGGCCATCAGTCCCAGTGGAGACCACATTGTGTCCTCCTCTCATGATAAGTCCCTTAGACTTTGGGAGAGAACCAGGGAGCCTATCATTCTGGAGGAGGAGAGAGAGATGGTGAGTGGCTGTAGTACAGATGGTGATCTTGGGAACCTGGAAAAATGCCACGTTGTTCTGCGTATAATGGCAATACACCTCTTTTCTAATGCACAGGGTTTAAAATGCACATTATACATCAAGTAAAATGCTAATTAATATATGTGTGTGTAATATTTCTCTACATAGTTCTGAACTACCCATCCTAAAAGTCACCTATTCTGTATACCTGACTTTTGCAGGAAAGAGAAGCAGAATTTGAGGAATCGTTAGCCAAAGGAGATGAGCCTGTGGTTTGTAGAGATCTTTGACCCTACAGATTGCTTATCTGCTTCTCTTAAGAACATGAACAGGTATAACACAGATTTGATTCTTTCTGTTCGTTCCAGGTCCCTGGTGAGGCTAAAGGTGAGGCCGAGCCTGCAGGGAAGAAGACTATCGAGACGGTCAAAGCCGTGAGTTTTGCAGCCCTTATGTTTATTGATGAAAATTAAATATCTGTCTGTCTCAATTGTTATTGAATGGTCTCTAAAACAACATTGTTTCAGGCGGAGCGTATAATGGAGGCATTGGAGCTCTACAGGGAAGAGAGCAAGAAACTGGAGGAGCACAAGGCTGCCTGTGAGGCAGCAGGGAAGGAGGTGTGGAACATCTTCCTTTGTAACAGGGCTTGGGAATGTGATGTGATACTGTGAGCTGTGATTAGAGTGATTGGATTTAAGACAGTGCTCCATCCGTACCTTCCTTCCTTCACATTCCTTCCCATGATCCATTGGGCCAGTTTTATGGTTTCTGCAGCAATATAGAACAATGTAGGGGTTGCACACCCACTGCAGAACCTATTTTATAGGGCGAACATCTGTTCACACTGTTCACATGGGCAGTTTAGAATAGCCAGTTAGCTTGATGTGCATGTCTTTGGACTGTGGGATGAATCAGAACACTCGAAGGGAAATCCATGCAAGCCCAATGTGACAACGCAAGCTTCATACAGAAATGTGCCCCTTCTGACCACAGGGCTCGATCCCATGACCCTTTTGCTTTGATGCGAGAATGCTAATTGCTACACAACCATACCACCCTTTTAGGCCAGTTAGAGAACAAGGTACTGGTGATAGAAGATATAAACCAAAATGGCTATTAAGATTTGGGGCCTTTAATAATTAGATTTAAAAATAGTCAGTGGAATGTAATTTTCCTTTTTTTTCCCTGAGTGGATTAAAAAGCAATATCTCTGAGGTCGCTGAGATGAAACAGACTCTGTAAGTTTTAAGTCTAACTCTCTCTGTCTTTTGCTCTCTCACTGTCTCTTTTAATCTCTTGCTCTCTCTCTCTCTCTCTCTCTCTCTCTCTCTGTTTCTCACTCTCTCTCATTGTCTCTCTTTCACTCTCTTTCTCTATCTCTGTTTATCTGTCTCTTTCTCTGTCTGTCTCTATCTCTTCCTCTTTCTGTCTCTCTCTCTCTGTTTATCTATCTCTGCCTCTTTCACTCTCACTCTATCTCTGTCTACCTCTCTGTCTCTTTCTCTCTCTCTCTCTCTTTCTTTCTCTCTGTTTATCTTTCTGTCTCTTTCTGTCTCTTTTGCTTTATCTCTGTCTCTATCTCTTTTTCTGTCTCTCTGTATTTCTTTCTCTCTGTCTCTATCTCTTTCTCTGTTTTTCTATCTGTCTCTTTCACTCTCTCTTTGTATCTCTTTCTCTCTCTATGTTTCTCTATCTCTCTGTCTCTTTCTCTCTTTCACTCTGTCTCTCTCTATCTCTGTCTCTCTTTCTCTCTGTTTATCTATCTCTGACTCTATCTATCTCTTTCTCTCTCTATGTATCTCTTTCTCCCTGTCTCTTTGTCTCTCTTTCGCTCTTTCACTCTCTGTCTCTCTCTCTCTCTCTCTGTCTTGCTCTCTCAGTTAATTAGTGTATGATTAAATCTGTAAAATCAAACGATATGTGAGTTCTGTTTCAGCCCTTCTGGTGATGAGAGGCAGGAGCTTAGTGATCTGAGTCTGTATCATTACTCACCTCATTGTCTGTAAGGTTGAATATTAGACCGATTCCTTTAAAACATGTATATGCACTGTTGGATGTAAACCAGTAGGTTGTTATATTTAGAGCTCTTCTACAAAATGCACTGCTAATGTCACAACCTGTTTATATGGAGCAGATATATCAATCCCACAATGCAACATGTCATGCCGTTGTTTTTCCAAGTCCTGCACAGGCTTTCCTGCACAGCTCTTTTCTGAATATAAAACTTGTCTGTGCATATAGCACTGTTTATTTGATTTTCCAAATGTCTCATATTTCAATAGAAGTTTTTTAATTTTAAATTATGGACTTCCAAGTGGCGCATTGATACAGTGCGCCACTATCGCGAGTTCGAATCCAGGCTGATTCAGCAGCCATCTGCTGCTGGGAACTCATGGGAACTGATTGGCCGAGCATCATGTGTTGCTCGTGCCCCTCTCTGGTGGTTGCATGTTTGGGAGGCGATACTTGATGGGTGGGAATTGGCTACGGCTGAATTGGGGTGTATTTTATTGCTGGATTTGCATTTTGTTTTGCAGTTACATCCACCAGCGATGAACCCAATTCTTGTGGCTTATGGAAGCATCTCAGTAAGAAAACATATTTGAAAGTTCTTGTACTGCATACAATACATGTTTCTGAACATTATGGTTTGATTTCTGTACCACAAACAAAGAACAACCTCTATATGATAAAAACTATACTAAATAAAACTAAACTAAATAAAAGTTCTCAGAAATTTTCGTAGATAAGGATGTTGAGTTTTGTACTAACAGCATCTTATCTGGTGGCCCACAGCCTTCTCGCTATGTTTTGGATGTCATAAAGAAGGTCCGCTCCAGGTAAAAGAACATTTCTCTCTCAAGTGCTGCATATCTGCATGTTTAATCTATCTGAAAAGCATGTATTCAAGCGCTTCCTAATCTTCATGCACAGTTACACTGGTATACACCCACCTTTCTTTAGTCATGTTACATGATTGAGGGTTACACGAGTGGAAGATTGAGAAGTTTAAATGACATTTTAACAGAAATGACCAAAACCAGCTACAAAGTTAGTCAATGTGTATAGTTTGAGATATTTAAGGAAGTCTTCAAGTGTCCATCTGCTTGTTCTTTTTTTGTTCGTTTTAACATTTGCTTTTATAAATAGGCCTTAGATGAGAAGCATTTAGATTTTTATGTTTTGGATGATTGTATAAATCCGTTATAGGAATTTCTAGAAAGTTATTGTAAATCCACCTTCAGGATTTATTCTGCACGCATCATTACTTACCATGTGTTGATGTGAAGCTCGTTGTGCATATAAGTTGAATGCTGGTTGCTTTATCAGTAGTGATAAAATAATTTTCTGACTTTCAGTGAGTTGGAGGTGTCTCTACTGGTGCTGCCGTTTCCTTATATCCCCGATCTGCTCTCACTCCTTAACACTTACATACAACAGGGGATGGAGGTGGAGCTAGTCTGCCGGTGCCTGTTCTTCCTGCTCAGGTATTTAATAAGCTCTTCTTTTTTTTTTTTGCAGCTTGGATTTGAACTATCCAATTGACCAGCCCCTGCACTAGGAACAAAAACTGAAAAATATTATTTAACTGTTGTGAAATATTGGGAATATTAATTTGAAATTGCCTGAAGTTCATTAACAAAGAAACAATGTGATTGAAACTTATTATAAAATGTCTACTGATTAGCCACAACATTAAAAATATTATGACCACTGAAAGGTGAAGTGACTAACATTGATCTTGTTACAGTGGCACCTGCCAAGGAGTTGGGTGTGTTAGGCAGAAAGTGTACAGTCAGTTTTTGAGGTTGGTGCGTTGGAAGGAAAGGAATAAGAAGCAGGAAAAATAAGCAATTGTAAGGATCTGAGTGACTTTGACAAGGGCGACATTGTGATTGCTAAATGACTGGGTTTATTCATTTCCAAAAATAGCAGGTCTTGTGGGGGGATCCTGGTATATAGTGGTAAATACCTCCCAAAGGTGATCAAAGAAAGGACAACGATTGAACTGTCAAGAGTGTCATTGGTGCCCAAGGCTCACTGATGCATGTTGGGAATGAAGGCTAAATACATCTGGTCTGATCCCCAGAAGAGCTTCAGTAGCACAAACTCTTTAAAAATGTGCTGCTATAGCAGAAACTGTTAACACGGAGTATGATGGGTCATGGTGTCAGAACATATTGTGCATTGCAGCTTGCTGTGTATGGGGCTGTCTAACCTCAGACCAGTCAGGCAGTGTTAATGTTATGGCTGATCGGTGTATACTTGCTGTAAAATCTCTATTAAAATGCACACCTTTCCAAACCTACGATTTAATGATATTAAGCTTATATAGTCTATTGACAACATTTTTTTCTAATCAGTTTAGGAGCATTGACTCTTCTTCCTCTCAGCTGCCTAAAATCAAGTGCAGGTTTGAGCACATAGAAGGGACTGAATGAAATGATTCAGTGATTGATTAACTGTAACAAAACCTCAAAATAGTGATGCAATTTGAGTAGAACAAATCAATCTCCATTATTTATGTCACATAGAACATTACCTGACCAAGTGATTATCACCTACATGTCAGTTACCATCATTTTTATTATTTGTATTCTGTTGAAGAATCCACTTTGGGCAAATCACCAGTAACCAGATGCTGCTATCTATCATTGATGAGCTGAGGATGAACACAATCTCCAAAGTGCGAGAGATCAGGGTAAGTATGTTCCGCCTATAGCAAGCTCGACTGTCTCCATTAGATTAGCAGCTTTACTCACTCTGTCTCTGTGTGGCAGGATGTGCTGGGCTTTAACAGTGCAGGCCTTCAGTTCCTGCAGAGGGAAATTGAGAGCAAAGAAGATGTGATGTTCTTCGCTGATGCCACGGATCGATTTGAGGAGAAGAAGAGAAAGAGGAGAAAGAGAGAACGGGCTGTACTGACCATCACATAAACCAATTCACAGAAAACAACATCCCAGCTACAAAAACGCCACCAGAGACTCTGTTTCCTGCAAGATGTCGGAGTTGTAGTTTTTTATAGGCTTGGATATGATATGTGACTGTTTGTGCAAATTTCTATTTTTTCCTAAAAGGTTTAATTCACCAGCCTGATGCCTGAGTCTTCGTTTAATTTACTTTATTTGTAAATTTTAAATACTTTATCAATACACGGCAAGGGGAAATTACACTGTGCATTTAACCTATTCAAAGCGCACACACACACACACACACACACACACACACACTTGGAGCAATGGGCAGCAAACGCGCCCAAGCACATTTCTTTAGCCTATTCAAAGGAATTGAACTTAACAAAAATCAACCATTAACAAATTATTTGTATCATACGGGACCATAGACGCAGCAATGTTTTATAGCTACTAAATGTTAGCCAGTGTTTAGAAATGCTTGCATTTATTATCAAGACTGATCTGTTAAAGTATAATGAGACGTGGTGCTGTATAGGCTGCTAAATGCGATATATATATATATATATATATATATATTTTTTTTTTTTTTTTGTGCCATTCCTTACTGGAGGAGGTGGGGGAGGGTGTGCATTCAGCAGCCAAGTGGTAATGTTGGCTAAAGGTTCAGTGGGGAGAAACATGTTGGAGCTGTCACCAGAGCAGACAGCCACCAGTGGGATTTTTCATCATATTAATAGGAACCAGGAAAAGAGGGAGCTTCTGCTTAATTCTCATAATGTTCCTATGTATAAACCAGTGATGACATGACCAGGAGAGCTTTATTGATATGTATATATCACTGACAGAAGCTAAAACAGACTTAAGAGTGTTTCACAGTTTAGATCATATGCACAACTCAAGGCTGAACTGTCTCTGGTGCTTCTTGCCATAAACCAAAGGTAGGCTAAAAGCCGTTCTGTTTAGCTTCTGGTCCAGGCTTGACAGGAAGTCAGGATACTGGTATGCTTTATGAATCTATAGCTACATTAGTAACTTAAGTAAAAAGTTCAGTGTGTGTGTGTGTGTACTAAATTTACCAAATTCCATCTAAATTCACTGTCACATGACTGTCTATAGAACACGGCATGTGATGTTTGAAGAGCTGTGGTTTTGTTTATTGGCCCTCTTTTGCACTTTTTCACAAACTACTTGTTTCACATTACACCCACATCAATCTCCTGTTCAGTGCAAAAGTGAAATACAAAGGGAACAGTTCAAGAATGCTACTCGGTTCAGTGCTACTAGGTTCCTAGCTTTGGTTTTAAAAGTGATTTCCAAGTAAAAATGCAAAAAAAAAAAACCCTGTTACATTCAACTATGTGGCTGAAGATCAGATGGTGTGCACTATGTAACAATATGTCACAGGCTGAGAAGAGCATACAAGGCAGTTTTTCCTTAGGTGGCATGCATGATGTCCAGGTTTAAAAATGCTTTTCACATTTTTAATTTCACTAATGCTTTTATGGCTCAGGTGAACATGGCTCTAAAGAACAATCATTTGCTCATTATTTACTTTTATAGCCTGTTATTGCTACTGATTTGTAATCTTTACTCTGTATTTTTATAATGGTAAGTAGAGTTGCAATATTCTCAACTCGCTCATTTTCTGAACCCCTTAATCCTCATAGGGTCACGGGGAGCCTAGTGCCTATCTCAGTCAACACTAGGTGATGCAGGGAACACCCTGAACAGCTCGCCGGACCACTCACGCCTAGGGGCAATTTGAAACAGCGAACTAGCCTAATGTGCATGACTTTAAATTGTGGGAGGAAACCGGAGTACCTAGAGGAATCCCACACAAGCAGGGGGAGAACATGCAAACTCCACACAGAAACACCCGAGCCCGGGAATTAAATCAAGGACCTTCTTGTTGTGAGGCAGACATGTTAACCACTATGCCACACATATCGTGATGTGTCCTCCCTTTTTCCAGCCTTCAGTCCTGTAAAACTCAAAAACACCCTATTATAAACACTTTCCCTTGTTAAGATCATCTCCTGCCACCACTAAAATTAACATTTGCACTAAAACACTCTGTCTGCATTGTGTGAGGGGTGTGAAGTTTACAGGGTTTTTTTTTTTTTTTTTATTACATTTTGTGCATGAATGTACAGATTTGTTTCTTGGCTACGGTGGCCGGGAAGTGCAAAACAAAAATACATTTTCAAAAAACACAAATACATTTTCAAAGTGCAAAACAAAA
>JAQMYF010000012.1:41073344-41085730 GCA_030014195.1 Neosilurus mollespiculum | reverse complement strand
ATCCTCTTGATAGAATCCAGAGAGACAGAGAGAGAGAGAGAGAGAGAGAGAGAGAGAGAGAGAGAGAGAGAGAGAGAGAGAGAGAGAATGAAAATATCTGGCTGGCCAGAAGCCTGTCAACGAATACCTACCCCCACCTATTTGCCACTCAGACCACCCAGACTTCACAAAGACAGCATGTCAATCACCAGCCATACATACATATACTCTCAGACACCAAACAAAAGAACATTTTCACAAGATGAAAAACTTAAGCAACAAACATAAGAAAAAAGTATATACTATTACATTAATAATAATCATATTAATAATAATAATAACAGCAACAACAACAATAAATATTATTATTATTATTATTAATAATAATAATAATAATAATAATAATAATAATAATAATAATAAAAGAATCTATATGATGCCATCTCTAATACAAAATGTAATTTTATTTTATTTTTTAAATGTAATACTGCTGAATTCCTGGCAGTTTATGCAAACCTGGTACATATCTTGATGCATATCATATATTGTAGCAATACCTTCGCAAATTGTGATATGATATCTATGCCATATTGCTTGCCTCCAGCTCACTCACACTCACAGATACAGAAGGCAGAGAACACAGAATGTCTCCAGTTTTGACATGTCCATTTCATCTGTCAGCACCGAGGTCATAAGACCACAAGCTATTTCTAATCTTTTCTGTCAGTTATCGGACTTCAGTCCTAATAACGGACCTGTCCCTCCACATCTCCTCTCAGTGGAGCCCAAAAACACAGCCCAGGGGCTCAATGTAATCCTGCTAACACTAATAACACCTCCACTACAGCATCAACACCCACAGAGGGGCCCAGATCCTCCCCAAATACTCCACAACAAAGGCTGAACATGAAGCCCTGACTGCTTCATATTAGTGTTTAATTAAGTTAAAGAGTGTGCCTCTGCATGCTCTGTGTTTCTCCACAGAGCAGTAACCCAATTGAAGTCGTCTATTCTTTCATGGCTCAGAACTGGAATTCCGATGAGGTGCCATCAGTGTGAAAGCAGGGCCTGCTGCAGCCTCCAGCCATCGCTGATCTCTCACTCATGTGATTAATTCAATAAAACCATTAAGCCTGACTCGTTCCCTCTCTACAACTTCACACATATGCAAACCCACCTAAACATATTCAGGTAGATACAGATATACGAAAGCACCCGTCCACACTCCCTCAGGCGTTCTAACACTCACAGATCTCTGCTTAGCACCTTCATACATTACAGATAGCCTTTTTAACACCGACTAAACAGAGCCAGACCCGCTCTCCAGAGATCTACGCTGAACCCTGAGAATGGAGAGGAATGAGAGCGAAAAGAGCACAAATCTTCATATTCACACTGTTTTTTGTGTGAGTACAAAAGGAAAGGAAGAAATCCTTTTTTCACTACATGCTCTCTGCCTACTAGTGTGTGCGCTTTCTCCAGACATGAGGCGTAGTATGCATATAAAATGTTGTTCATATATTCCAAGCCACCTGAATTATATTTTTATTTGATTAATCTGGTTGATGCTCATAAATCTCTCTAAGATGACTTGATTCAATTACACTACCGGTGTGTTTCATTTTACTACTTACCAATATTAATGTGAGCAAAAAATGTAAATGAAAAACAATTTAAATCCATCATTTGTCACTCTGCACTTACAGCATTTTAAAAGTGTTTATTTTGGCTTTTAGTATTCCATTACATGCTCATTTGATATCTTGTATCAACATGAGCAGAAACCACAGTGTTTGTACTTGTGTGATGACATGAATCCCTGCCCTGGCTGTGTTCTGTAATGTGCAGGCAGCTGACTGTTCCTCTCTTGTGTTCTGACCTCATGGGGACACAACACACTCTGTTCTCTCTGTCCAGGTCCTCCCTGGCAGACTGCCACAGAGCAGCAGGGGAACTTCATTCTAGAGGTGCCTTGTGTACTGCCTGAATGGAACGAATTGCAGCGGGCTACATTTTTGGCTGTATCATATGATAGAGTCGTGTGTCTGCACTATAAAAATAAAGTGTGTGTGTGTGTGTGTGTGTGTGTGTGAGTGACACCACTACTGCTTTGCCTTCCTCCATCATTCCATCTGTGAGACATTTTGCTCTGGTGGATCTCATAACCTTTGAGACTTAACCTTAGGAAATTGACATATCCAGTATTTAGGATTTTATATATATATATATATATATATATATATATATATGGGATATATAGTATAGCAGAACGTTAAAATAGAGGTATTGAAAATAAAAAGGATAAAATGTCTTGATAGGATGTTTAGAATGAAAATGAGTGGAAATGAGTTTGCATGTTCTTCCCGTGCTTGTGTGGGTTTCCTTCCGGGAACTCTGGTTTCCTCTCACAGTCCAAAAAATATGCACAGTAGTCTGATTGGCTGTTCCAAATGTCCCCTAGGTGCGTCAGAGTGAGTGTGAATGCTTGTATGTGTGTTGGTATTGCAATGGCTGGGTGAGCTGTTCAGGGTGTACCCCACCTTCACCCAGAGTCGGCTAAGATAGGCGCCAGCCTCTCCGTGACCCTTAGTAGGGTTAAGTAGCTTAGAAAATGAGTGAATTAATTAATTTATGGGGTTTTTTAGTCTCCCTTTTGTCTCCAAGACATTACTTTACGTATGCGAGTGTTTCACCTAAAAATCTCAACAACCTTATTCTGACAGATTTGTCACATGATTATCTGGATGTCTAACCTGTCAGAGACCTAAGCACTATTTGGAGGTAAGAGAAGTTAGGTACTGTTCAGTGCCCTGGCTCACACAATGAGTATAGGTCTCCATCAGTCATGGAAAAACATAGTACAGCTTCTCTTACAGCCCTGATGCGTGAGTGATACAGATAGTAGATGGATGAAGGATGCCACAGCTGGCACTTGGAGTTTCATTTCTTTTTTTTTCTTTTTTTCTTTTTTTATTAAATTAAATGAAAAGATACACCGTGATTTGGCCAGTTTACTTTTGTATCTTGTGCATCACCCTTGTTCACTAACAGAGGTGAACTGACATAAACCTGAGAATGTCATGATAGTTATTGGCATATGCTGGTTTGACTTAAAGTCTTGGCTGCTTAAAGTGATAGTTTGGCCAAAAAGAAATAGCTCAAGTGAAAAACTAAAGAAAGAAATTTCTTTACCTAACATGACACCTAACATTTCTTGGCTCACTGACTACTTTTGGGATCAGGAAAAAATATTGGCTGAGATATTTTTTAATATCTGTCATAATTATTCATTGGCACATGGTCTCTTCTGGCACTGAAACTGCAGGATTGCAAAATTGAACAATACTGATAAATGAAAAGGCAAGAATCAATGAGCTCAGAAATTTAGATTAATTTAGTTTAGTCACATGAGTGTGTAAAGTGTCAAGAAATCATCTTCAAGGCAGACAATGGGTAAGTTTGCTTTACTTTCTCTGAAAGGAATGACCACTAGTGCCAGAGCCATAAATTTTCCCTGGCCTGAAACACAAGATGGGTTCTCAGCAGGTCTGTGAGCTTTTTCATCACCAGAGCTTTTTAGTGGCCATCACCATGCTGGCTGCATGTCATTAAAGAAGAGGACTATATATGTATTTGTGTGCGCATGTGTTCTGTTGACTGTGGGTTTGCAAGTATATATTTCTATGCACAGACGTCAGAGAGAAGAGAAGACGTCAATGGGAAGCAGATGGAGCTAGAGGAGATTAGAAGTAGAATAGAGAGGAGTAAAGAGGTGAGGAGAGAGTCGTAAATTCATCGAAGGCCTGGTCTGGGAGTGGCTTTCACGCAAAGTGGAAAAGACTCTCGGAAAGTTTGCTGACAAGATTAATATGCAGTTGATGGGAAGGTTTTCATGACAGGGTGGCAACAAATAAACACAATTCAAGGATGACACCTCCCCATTCCCAGAATTCCTTTGGAGTGATCCCATGTCAGGTGGTCCCAGTGCCTCTCATTAGCTCTCCAGATACAGAAGAATTACCTATTCTCTGAGAATATTGAGACACCTAAATTTGACTAAGACAGTGTATACCAACCTCTTGTTCATGCTTATTAAAACTAGGAACATAGACGGGTCATATGATAGCTACCTAGTTAATGGTACGCAGTCCATTAAAGGAAGTTGGGGGGCAAAAAAGGTAGGGCAAAGGTTTAGTTACCAATGAAATGAAATGCCAAAAACAAACAAAAAACAGTATTAGAGTCAGAGTGCATCACTCCTGATGTTGCTGCTGCTGCCAAAGAAATTTTATTGCAGGTTTATTGGAGAATGGAAGAGAAAAAACAAAAAACAAAATTACCACCATCACAGTCACTTGTTACTGGTCGTCCTGCTAAACATGCCAAGAAGAGAAAACAGAGGCAGAAAAAGCTGCAACGATAAAGCCTTTCAGACAAACAAGGGTAAACATTGGTATTGTTCTTCAGTGATGGTGCCAACTGAGAGAGTCGAAAGGCCTGAAAAGTGACGTTGCTCTCTTTCTGTTGAACAGATGAGATTTTGTTTGCTGGTTTGTTTGTTTAAAGGGGATTTGTAGTGTTTTTTGTTTTTCCCATGAAATAAACAGCCAATGTAGCAATCTATTAAGCTTACATAAAGCATATTATTCCACTTCTAACGTTAGCTTCCCTGTCGATCAAGTCAATTACATTAGCTATGTTTACACATTCCAATGTACCATAACTTGTGTGACGTCATATGGTTGACTGTGTTTGAACACGTTTTTACACTTTGGAGTTTACAACTGTTGAAGCTGGATATGTTCGATTTGTTGTTGCTGGATATGTTTGATTAGAAGGATGCATCTATGTCAGTGTCATAGACAAAGGAAATGGTGAGATCACCTACCCCACTGTGTCAAATATCGTTTCGGATTCTCTCTCTGACTGGTGAGTATAGACTGATGTATTCGTTTTAATAATATTAGGTGTTTCTTTACCACTGAATAAGACAGTTTCCATATTCTCCACTCTTGGCAGCATGGTGGCACAGTAGTCAGCATGTCTGCCTCACATAAATAAGGCCTCGGGCATTTCTGTGCAGAGTTTGCATGTTCTCTCCATGCTTTGCATGGGTTTCCTCTTTGTACTCCGGTTTCCTCCCACCGTCAAAAAACATGCACAGTAGGCTAATTGCCTGTTTCATTTTGCCCTTAGGTGCGTGAGAGTAAGTGTGAAAAGTTGTATGTGTGTTGGCCCTGCAATGGTCTGGTGAGCTGTTCTGGGTGTACCCCACCTTCACCCAGAGTCGGCTGAGATAGGCGCTATTTTTATATTTATAACTTATATTAAATTAAGTTCCTCTGATGTATACTTCAATTAAAATTACAGTTATGAAATTATTAGAATGATTATTTCTCTTCAGTAGCAAGGTTTAAATACCCCGAATAAAGTGGTGCTCCATAGTTCCAAAATCAAACCTAGTACCACCTATTATTCAAGGCTATATTTATGGCTTGGTCTGCACTTGCAAACTCACCAGATTTTATAATGGGTTAAAATTGGGTTTCAAATTGTGATCCACTATGTTGATGGCAATTTGTAGAAATTCAATGCCAGTGTTTTATGGTTGCACAGTGAGACTAACAAATGTTGTAGACCAGTTTTATTCAGTCATTCCTTAATTCATTTGATGAACTGCTTAATCCCACTAGAGTTGCTGGGAGGCTGGAGCCTATCTCAGCCAACACTGGGCGATGGTGTAGTGCATCCTGAACAGCTTGCCAGACCATCACATGGCAACACACAACCATTTACACTCACACTCACACTTAGAGTCAATTTGGAACAGCCTATTAGCCTAATGTGCATATGTCTTTGGACTGTGGGAGGAAACCGGAGTACTCCAAGGAAACTACACACAGAAACACCCGAGGCTGGGAATCAAACCCAGGACCCTCTTGCTGTGAGGCAGACAAGCTAAGCACTATGTGCTGCCCAGACCAGTTTCAATTTAAATTAAAACTACCACAAAGAAGCTTGATGTCCATCAGTTGGTCAATTAAATAATATGTCATGCCCTTTACCATGCCCGTTTGCTATGACTCTACCACTGGCGCTCTTCACTTTGTATCTTCGACCACTTAACATTATCAACAATAGGGACAAAGCATAATCACTCTCACCGTGTCATAATTTGCAGAAATTTTACCACCAGGCTGGTCATCCTTCACATTATGTAACCTTTTTATGACCTGGTAACCATCACTGTTTTTAGTCATGTTCACAAAGCTGAGATGCCTCCAAGAAATTAGATTTTACATTTTGGATGGTCTGATTAGTGTCTTAGTATTCATGTCCTAGTGATAAATTTTACCACCTGCTTCAGGTTTAACTTGATAGATAAATTTAACTTGCTGCTTCAGGTATCACTCACCAAGTTTATAAAATGAATATGAGTGTGGAATTACAGTATATATTAATGTACAGTATTTTGGGGATAAAGAGCTTTAGAAAGGAGCTTTAGAGGTAATTTTATGGCATGTAAATTGAAAGGACAATGAAAAAAATTATGTAAATATAAGTTTATAATACAAGGCTATCTGTGCTGCAGTCTTCCCAGTAGGACATAATAACCTACTGACCTCTCATAAACAGCACCATGAAGACCACCATGCTGAAGTGCAAGTGCTTTCACACATAACATAGGTCCCTTAACGATCCACGCAGGGTTTATATACTAAAGATCCCAAAACTATTTTGTTGAGCAGACAAAATTAACACCTTTGGAGACACCTCAAGGTGACATTAGCACGCTCTCAACTTCTCACTTGCTTACACACAGTGATCATGAGCACAATCTGTTGCATTTGTGCACTGCACCCAACTGCACTGTTAGTTAGCATTGCACATTGTAGGATAACTTGATGTTCTATCAAAAATGCATCAACACACGGCACACACACACACACACACACCATGCTTACAGTCAAACATGTGCCTGCCAGCAAATTCTAAAAGTAACATGTATTTGGGGGGCAGTCAGAGGATAATGTTCGGTGCTGGTTCCAAGGTCACACTCCCTGCTCCCCCTCTCCGAACAGAAAGGATTGTAATAGCTGTGCTGACAGACATGTCTGACCAACTGGGGTTGCTGACACTAGCACATGTTAACCCTTTAAAGATAGAGGACTGAAGCTCAGTCTTATATTTTGAGCACAAGGCAACAACCTAAATTAAGAACTTATTCATATAAGATATATAAAATAGAAGAGAATAATGAAAAAATTGTGTAAATTGGTGTTTACTGGCTGTGTCACATTATTTAAATAAAAAATACATTTATTTAAATAACTCTGGCTTTAGAGTGGCATTTGAAGGTTATATTGTGTGATGAATATAAATGTATTTATCAATGAGTGAAATGAAAACAGTGATATGAGACAACATTTTTATTACGATGATGCTTTGCTGCTGGCAGAAGCCACTTGGGGGCTCTCGCTGATCTGAGAACAGCTGGAGAAACACAAGTCACATGGGACTGGGCTTTCCATCCAAACAGCTGGAAAAACAAACTAGCTGGCCTCAGCCACCCTAGGCCTCTGTATGCGATCACAAATACACAGCTATCTGCTCCTACCTCAGTCATGGCCCACACAGTAATTAAGCATGGTCAGTGAAAACACCAGCCCTTTAAAGGCTTCACACACCCTCCTTTACAACTTCAGTCTAAATGCATATTATAGGTAAAAAACAAAAAAATAAAAACCCTCTTCTATACTTATACATGAGGAGAAACCTTTGCCTCTTAACACCACACCAACCCACCCTTTTCTCGTACATATTAACAGCTCTCAGTGGTTTCATAGCAATAGAATTACAACATAATCCAAACAGAGTAGTCACACATGAGCTGCAGTGACCAGCTGTGAAACTCTGACACAGAAGTAATTTATTTCTGATTATGACAGTGACCAGACACTGTGCTTCTTAGCATGAACACACTACTTGCATCTACACAGGCCTCACCAGTCAGATTACACAATATAAGTGATTATTGCCAGACTGCATAAAATACTTAATGTACTGACTGAATGATTCACTAATGTGAGGTACAAATAGCTTTAATTTAGATTATCTGTTGGCTGCATGGCGGCTCAGTGGTTAAAACGATTGAGGAGGTTAGGGTTGGATTATTGGCCGAGAGCTTTTCTGTGTTGCACATTCTCTCTTGCTTGCATGGGTTTCCTCTCACAGTCTAAAGACATGCACATTAGGTCTACTGACTACTCCAAACTATCCAATTATCTGTTCCTGTTGAATACAAAATGTGCATTATATGGCCAAAAGTTTGTGGACCCCCCCGTGCAGCTAACTGGGTTATCAAAGGCCAGCTATGTCTCTAGCTGTCTTTGGTGAGAGGCTTGTAAAAGAACCATTGCTGTCGTTTGAAAAGAGTAGGCCATCGGATTGCCGTCAGCATTTTTCTGCCCTGCGATGGCTTGGCGAGCTGTCCAAGGTGTACTTTGTCCTCGCCCAGAGTCGGCTGAGATGGGCACCAGCCTCCCCGCGACCCTAATTAGGATTAAGTAGCTTAGAAAACAAATGAATGAATGAGAAGTTTGTGGACACCTGGCTATCTGCCCCATACATGATCCACACACCATGTGATGGCAAAGTGGTACAGTACCAGTCCGTTTTGAGTCTCAAAAATAAAGCATCAACCAGCAAACATGGACCAGAGTTACAAAACACACCACAAACATGTTTTATAAACATATTTAATGTGTTTCATATTAGAGACGTCCTTTAAGATGCTGTCTGCCCTCTCCTTTATTTCTTTCTTTCTTTCCTAATTTCTTTCTTTCTTTCTTTTTTCTTTCTCTGTTTCTGTTCCCTGTATCTCTCATTATGAAGACAAGAGTCTCAAGAGGGCTGTTTCTTTGCCACATAAGGGGGTAAGCAACCGATCTAATTTTGTGAATGCCTACAAAACAAATTTTAAGATTGTGTGAAGTGATTGTCAGCAGACCCAGACATTTGCCACTGTGGTAAACAGGATGATCTTTTAATAGATGATGATGAGTAGGGATGATCTGTCAGTAGAGACAGAAGGTGAAGGAGGGTGGACTTCTCTCATCCATCATCTTTCTATGGGGTGGATCATTAATGCACAACAACATTGTTCACAGCTTATCAGAAAGTTTATTTCACACCCAGGCATGTTCACAGGCACAGCAGCCTGACAGATCATCCAGTTTGACAAAGACAGATGAATCCAGAAAGTCAGCCGAGTCCTGAGGACCGGGGAACTGGGCTGGAGGAGAGAGCACTCTAAATATAGGGGATATGAGGTATGGTTGGGTTGCTGATAGGCAGATGGAGTGATAGGATGGCACTGCCTGGCAGGAACATTCCCAGCTATCCACTTCCCTGAGTATAGTATCTTACAAATCATGGAAAGGTCTGCAGGTATAATCACAAAATTCCTTTTGATGTTAAGGCTTAAACATAAGAAAAGCATAAATAAATCCTTAAGTATAAAATGTATTAAAAAAAAAACAGTAAACAGTAAAAGTATTTAGCAGAACAGAAGTATCTCAAACTGTTAAAAGTATTAAAAGATGGCATCAATCAGACAGAAAAGAGTAGAATCTTTTTTGCTCACAAGGATGTACTGCAAATGAAAGGTGCTGCAGTTCTCATAGATGTACTGGATCAGTAAAAGATATATTTTTATTATTGAAGCAGCATGGTGGCGTAGTAGTTAGCACCTTCGTCTCACAGTAAGAAGGTCCTGTGTTTGAGCCCTGTGCTCGGCAAAGGTGTGGGGTTTGCACGTGCTCCCCAGGCTTGCATGGGTTTCCTCTGGGTACTCTGGTTTCCTTCCACAGTCCAAAAACATGCCTTTGGCTAACGGGTTATTCTAAATTTTCCATAGGTGTGAATATGAGTGTAAATGGTTATGTGTTTGTTCCCCCATGGTCTGATGAGATGTTCAGGGTGTACCATGCCTTTGTCTAGAGTTGGCTAGGAAGAGTTTCAGCTTCCCTGTGACCCTAACAATTGCTAAAGCAGTTCAGAATATGGGATGAGATTTTTGTTGTTGGATACTCAAGTGTACAAGATCCTTTTTTTGCTCAAAGATTTAATCTGTAATCAAATATAGCACCGGCCGGGTTAATCTGAAGCACAAGGGTCATTCTGCCGAATGGGTGCCATTTGTGTTGCCAGAAGAATATATGCACAAACATGCATCTGACATGTTTTAAAACAGGCTTTTTTTAAATGGCATATGTGTTTTGGTGACATGACTGAGATAAATGTTGGTGTCTTCTGATTAAATATCTTTTGAAGAAAAAAAAAAAAAGTTGCCTGAGATGGACGAATACACACTTAAGTAGTTTAATATGAATGTTATTCTATTAAGTATTGAAAAGCTATAATTAATTAATTAATTAATTACTTAACTAACTAATTAATTGATTGATTGATTGATTGATTGATTGATTGAATAAATAAATAAACAAATAAACAAATAAATAAAGTTATATTACAGAGTTACAACATGCAAATTGCACCCATTCGATGGTATGGACCACAACTATTTTGGACACACAACATCTGGTTGGTTCGGTTTGATGATACAGTAAAATATGTGGATTGTAAATAGTATTAAAAACATTTAAATGGTTCCTCCATTCTTAGACCGATTACTCTGGGATATCGTACATTTCATCATGGTTGGGTTTAGATCTTGTACTTCTGGGAGAATTGGATTCCAGTCCATCATGATGTCAGTGCTATCACTACTGGAGTGATCAATCACAGATTTATTCTCCACCGGTAGCGAAAACAATATAGATAAAAACTTTACCTGTATGCTTTAACACAATCACTTGTTACATGTAGGAATAACAGACTCTCATGTGTATGTGTCTTCTTTTCATTTTTAAATGCTGGGTTCGGTTTGTATGTGGATTCTGTGTGGATTATGTTTACGCGGTAAACAATTAGATGCAAGGCAAGGTGTGGTTAACACGTCCACCTCACAGCAAGAGGGACCTGGGTTTGAGTCCTGGGCCTGGTGAGGGTGTTTCTGTGTGGCGTTTCCATGTTTTTTCCATGCTTGTGTGGGTATCTTTTGGGAGCTCCAGCCTCCCTGCAAAAGCAGTTTGGCAATGAAATGATGACAGTTAGATGTGTTTTAATTATTGCATCTTAAAGCTCTGTCTGGTCCTCACTGGAAGTGGTGATAAATCTGTTTTCATTGAGATTATAACAAAATAAAATATCATTATCCTTATCAAATATCACATGCCCATATTTTATCATGTTTAGCACACATATATTCACTTTTTGTAGAAATTATTGCTATTATTGTTGTTTTGAAAATATAGGATGGTGTAATTCTGCTTCATGTATAGCTTTGCACTTCTACTGGCAGATACTTCAGAAAAGTGAAACGCTAAATTAATTTACTGCAATTCCAGTTTTGTACTTCGTGCTTCATCAAGATTTACTCGTGGGATTAACTTATACTTCTCCTTAAGAAATATTCATCCTCCCAGCTTTTTACTAAGCTCTTACAGTGTGTAGACTTTTGAGACTATTTTAAAGTAAGAGTAATTCTGAGAAGTAATTCTGAGAAGCTTCATACACACCAACCCTGACATGGGTTTTAAGTTACTGGTGATCCCTATCTCATAAATGAGAATCATCATTCCATTTCAAAAGGGGAGCTTAAGAGCACAACTGTCAGCATAGCAAGTCAATTTATAGCACCATCTCCCTCCTCAGTTCTTATAATTTGATTTGATGGGTAACCTTATCCACTGAATCCAGCATAGTTTTAGAACTAGCGCCAACTCTCAGTGTCCCATCCTTCTATTTCCACTGTGAAAATCCCAATGTATCCCTTCCACTACCCCATCACACTACACCCTGCTGAGTACAATTCACTCGCTCAGTGTAATCAAAGCTTGTCTGGTTCATCGTGTATGCAGTATAGAATGAGGCACAGGCATTAGTTTGGAGGGGATTAAATTGTCTTTTGATTCAATTGATCTTATTGTCTTTTAAACATTGCACTGAAAGCCATCAGGCTGTGTGCTCTATCATATACTGTTGCTGTAGCACACTGTAGTGGCTAGAGTCATGTGCAAACCCTCAGAAGGACAGGTGGTAATGTTTACAGGGGATATGTGAATGAAGAAAATAAAAAAGTGCATAGCCTGTTGAATAATAATAATAAAAATATTAATAATGTTGAAGCAGAACAAAACAAACCATAATGTATTATGTAAAAAGAGCCACCTTTTATTCTAGAACTTGGCTGTGGTCTTGATCAACATACAGCACAGACCAAAAGTTTGGACACACCTTCTCATTCAATGAGTTTCCTTTCTTTTCATGACTATTGACATTGT
>JAQMYF010000012.1:40980496-41024916 GCA_030014195.1 Neosilurus mollespiculum | reverse complement strand
CCTGTATATATTTGGATGGATGCAGAAGGGGATTTGAGGATTTACACAGAACCCAAACTATTACAATTCGCTTTTCTCTCACTTCTTCCCCTCTTACCTCCCCTCTTTACCCACCCTTGTGGTCCAACACAAGCCCAGCTGTCCTTTTTCCCTCTAATTTTTCTCTTGTCAGATTTCAACCTATAATTAGCAGAAAGGACATTGGTGACTCCTCACAAATGTGAGTGTGTGCCTGTGTAGCCAGAACTAATGGCTCTAATCCCTTTCCTCTTGGCCATCGCAGGACTGACAGGTTCACATGTACACACTCAATGCGGCTTCTTTTCTCAACCTCACATACTTAAAGGGGAACCCACACCATGCAGCCTTGAGCGTATTACTGTTTTCCTGTACTGGAACACACATCTTTACCTAAAGTTTTGTTGTTATGTAACAGTTATTGGAAAATGTAATGACTAAGTTTCTTCTTATGGTCCTACGTTTCATCTGGGTTTATAATTTACACAAATATAAATATTGCTTTTACAAAAAAAAAAAAAAAAAGTTAATACATTTAATTTAAAATCCATACTAAAAAATAGCTAAAGAGAAAAACTTAAATTATTATACAGAAATACACCCAAAAGGTGAGTAATGAATGTGACTTGAAATTCTAGTAAAGCAATGGCCATTTAAAAGACTCACACCAAAGTCAGCATGCAAAATGCAACAAATGCAGCAAGCATTTCATAAGCACTAACATTTCCGCTGAAACCTGATATTTATCCCTGTGTAAACCATGTGGTTTATGATATTACAAAGTCATTCTTATTCCCCTTGTTTCTCACACTTCATTTGGGCATTACCCAGTCTTATGCTGGCTTTAGATAGTTCCACTCTGTGTGCTCTGGTTTACCTTAAAGATTTAATCCTCACTAAAATTATTCCTTATTCCAAGCAGTTGTCACAGTCCACCATGATTCATATGCATGCACACTAGCATGTCCCAAGCTAATCCACTTAATATTTACTTCAGGCTTCTTTAGTAGCTAAATTACATTAATTACTCATTTAAGAAAAATTGTTTGGTTAAATTTTGTACAAAACACTTATTGCATGTAGCTGTGGTGGCTATTACAGAAAAAAAAAAAGAATAAAAATATCAGGCTTAGGATCGTTTGACTGACAGGTTCATATGGAGAAACCTTTACCTTGGCAACGAAAGTTTGGTTGCTAGGATAACATGGGCAGATGGATGGCTTGGCTGATTTTCCACCGTGATCGGCTGGCTTTGGGGGTCGAGGTGGGGGTGGGATTACAGGACAGTCTTGATTCTCTCTGCACCATTGAGCAAGCCCTCTGAAATGACTTGGCACTGAGAAAATGTATTAGATTCAGGGAACAAATAATTAACTGACGTGAGCCGCTGGATAGGAGAAAAGGTTGCCCCACAAATATAGACAACCTCTAAATAAATCGTTTGTGGTAGGGCAAGAACGTTGGGAATGGCAGAATACGTCAAGTGAAGCGGTCCAGCATTCTGATTAATGTGATAGAGGGGTCTTTTAAGTTGACTCCAAAATAGAACATCAGACTCTGATCTGAAACGACAATCATTCCACCCTCTGTGAGAGAGGGTATAATGTGAACACTTCGCACAGCTTTTATTTGTGAGTCACACATCAGAATCATAATGGCACAGGCCTAATCCTCTTAAAATACTTCTGCCCCTTCCTGGGCCGTAATGGAATGTGTTAACATAATTGTTCTCCAAAAAAGAGCCAGTGAATCATGAATGTGTGATATATGATATACGTAGAGCTCAGTCTCTTTGGATCATGGCTTTAATGACTTCATACAGGAGCCTGAAAACATGTATGGAAACTAGGAATTTAAGAGAATCTTTAAGTATGTCTGGGTTTAAAATGTACTCTGCCATTAAAATAGCCTACTTTTAAAACAAACTCCATGGGGTTTCAGTGTTCAGTTTTCATGTTTTCCCTGAGCTTGTTAGGGTTTTGTCTGGGAACTCCGATTTCCTCCTCGGAGAGAAAAGACATGCACGCTGGGGCAACTTGCTACTGTAAATTGCCCTTTGGTGTGCATGGTTGTTTGTGTAGGTGTTAGCCTTGCAATACGCTGGTGCCCTGTTCAGGGTGTACCAGTACCCAACCTCTTTTCTGAGGTCAGCTAAGATTGTCTCCAGCTTCGCTGTGACCCCTTCAGGATAAATGGTATGGATACTGAATACATTTACATTAATGGCATTAGGCAGACAACCTTATCCAGAGTGACTTACATCTCTCATTTTTATACAACTTTTTACAGTTGAGAGTTAAGGACTTTGCTCAAGGGTCCAGCAGTGGCACTTGAACCCCTGGCCTTTGGATAAGGAATCCAGCGCCTTAACCACTGAGCTACCAATGTCATTAAATTAATATAAATAAATTGAATAAGTGAATATTGCTAATTTATAAACAATAATATTTTCGAATAATGTATTAAATAAATAATGTTAATAAATTAATATTGTTCTTAATAAACATAAAGCTCCATTTGTTTTTTGTTGTTTTTTTGTTTTTTCAGTAAAGAGCAATGCAAAAAACAGATACACAGCCTCAACAAAAGGATCCAATACTCCAACAATCTTTCATACACAATTAGGGGCAATTTAATCCTGAGTCAGCACTTAAACTTCAAAAAGACCCTTTCCTCAAAAGTAGAAACATTCGGTAAACAGCCTAATAAACACACCGACTATATTTACTTACTCGAATAGACTGAACAGATGTGGCTGCAAAAGGACCGCTGTTAAATAATGTAAATGTAAATGTGTTTTTCATAGCCATAGGGGTGCTGCTGTGGCAGTAATTGCCTCTAAGATCTAGGGAACCCTTTTCAATCCTGAGCTCGGGTTACTGTTTGTATGAAGATGTACATGTTCTCTAGTTCCAAGAATCCGGATTCTTTGGTTTCCTCCCACCACCCATAAACATATTGGTAAACCAATGGTAACTTGGATTAATGGTAACTTGATAATTAAAATCTGTATGGTGCCCTGTGGCCCAGGATGTATTCCTGCATGCTTACAGTGTTCCCAGGACAGGCTTCACCTTCAGCACAGCCATGACCAGAATAAATCAGCTAATGAGGATGAAGAAGCAAAGGAATGAATGAATTGATTGATAGACAGATTGACTGACTGGTTGATTGATTAATAATTTGTTGCAGCTAAATATTACACTTAGATATTGCTTTAACAATCTTTTTTACTTGTAACCTCTATTGAAACATTAAAAATAATTCACAACAATCATGGCTTTTCATTAAGTTAATCTAATCTCATACTGTAAATAAGGAGAACACTTTTACCGCCACAACCGCAAGCAAATTGTGCTCCCATTGCAGCTTCGCTCCAAAGCCAAGAAGCCAATGGTAACTCACCCTGGAGAGGGACTGCTGTGTATAGTGTGGAATCGTCATGTATTGTAATATCATTAAATGAATGTTGACCTAGATGTTTAGAGAGGTCGGGCACACAGATTTGTACAGACTCCACCACTGTAATAAGTCTGATGAAACTGTAAAAATTGTAAATGCCAATGTGTTATTTTAATCTCACTGATTATTTCTGATTGATCGTGCCCAGTGCAGCAGAAAATTTGACCATTCCTAATTTGTAACTGCTCACAGTATTTTCTCATGTACTCAGTTAGTTCAATTTCCTAAATATGAACAATAATCGGGAAGAAAATAACTGTAATAAATTTTTTTAAAAATCAACCATGCACCGCTCCCTTTACAGTAAGATCCCATGTAAATTAATCCATTTTTTTATCTCAGGAATGTCATAACTGACAGCCAGGAAAAAATAGGAGCTGAAACAGAGCTCAGCTGTGTAAATCATAAAGACAGACAGTTTCATACATGTACATTAACAGTATTTATCAGGAGCCCTTATTCAAAGTGACTCAACCTGGGAGATTAATAGATCATGAATAGAAAACACTTCACTTTTTTTTAATGCATTGCTAAGTCAAGTGAGGAGTCCACTTGACCTACTAAGTCAAGTTTTGTAATAAAAAAAATTTATTTCCCTTAGCCTCTTTTTCAGGTACCTGCGCATATCCCACTGATAGCTCCACTTTCAAAACCTGCTAACAGGTCAGAAAATCAGATTTTTCTTAAAAACTGACCAACTTGACTTAGCAGCTTTTGCAAGTGGACTCCTCAAGTGTTTGATGAAGAGGTAAAAAATGTCTAAAATGCCACTGAGAAAACATGCAATAAACAGCATACCTTGTATACAACAAAACACACTGATGCTCCATTAATGTCACTGAAAATACACAAGATAAGCAATGGCATTCAAAGTGAATCTTATTTTAATTTTTGTGTTTGAATGGTTGGATGCTTAAGCTCCTCATTGTAGTTGTGCTGTAAGCAAACCAGAGAAAAATTAACAACTGAGAAGCTTCCTGCTCATACTGACTACTTACACATGCCATTAACATCACTCTCCTCTCAGGCCCCCATTTTCCAAAACGTATGCCTGGTTTATTGTGACCAGAGCTCAACACTGACCATAGCACTCATCACCACTGAGCAGTGACTCACAGAGAGTCATCCCTAAATCAGAGATATTTCATGTTTTGTCAGATATATTTCTTTTGTCCTTTATTACTTAAATGTCCACCATAGAAGACACTAAACAGGTAGAAATCACTTGCTGGGTTTGTTTGACATTCAGAAGTGCAAAGTGCATTAATTATACAGTGTCATCAGTTCACTGCCATCCGAAATAAATGTAACGACCTGGTGACACATAAGTGGTGTAAACTATCAGATACGTGGCAGCAGGACAGAAGGAAAGGTATTAACTGATATTAGATTACATTATCCTGTTTTAAAACGAAGCAGTGGATGTATGCTTGCATCTGCATTAAATGGCACAGCACTGGCCTGTGTTGGTGAAATATTCATTATATCACACCTGGATCTAGTCCTACATTTTATCAGGGAACATGGAGACTGTGTTGTTCTGTAATATTATCTCTATGGTTTAGTCATTGCTATGGTGATTGAAAAAAGATCCATGTGACCACAGTGATACTGAGACCACCAGGGTGTTCCACAGAACCATCCAGAACATTCATAGCTAAAGCAAGGAGAGTATTTACACTCACTGACCATTTTAATAAGAACGGAATATTACACGTGTACACCTGCCCATTCATGCAGATATCTATTCAGCCAATCATGCATACTGCATTTAATCACGCTTAGCCAATCAGTGTGTCATCAAGAGTTTCGGTTATTGTCCAGGTCAAATATCAGAATGAAGAAAAGAAGTGATCTTGTGATTTTAATCATGGGATTGATGATGGTAGCTAAAAGACTTGTTTAGGTATTTCAGAAACTGCTAAGAAAGTGCAAAACTATGGCATGGCAATTATGATTCTAAAGCATTATGGTCCTGAAGCAACAAGAGTGAGTGGTTTCAAAGTGATGAGTGGTGAGTGGTTTCAAAGAGAGAGAGAGACTTTAACATATATGTTAAATATGTTAAATAGGTTATGTAATGGGTAAGGACAAAGTACATTGCCTGCTGAGGGCAAGAGTGTGTGTGTGAGTGTGTGTGTGTGTGTGTGTGTGTGTGTGTGTGTGTGTGTGTGTGTGTGTTGGCAAAGCCAACCCAGCTCACCAAAACACTCTATGGCTGTGGACCCTTTAGATTTACTACTTTTCTTAATAAAAAGCTATTATTAAAATGCTTGACTAAACAAAATTCTTCCTCTTAATTAACAGGAGTGCAACCTGATGTGGTTTTCAGCTGCTTTAACTCATCCACCCTGTGCTAAATGTTCTGAGATGCTTTTCTGCTCACCACGGTTGTACAGTGTTCATATGAGTGACTCTAAATCTCCAGTCAGCTGAAACCAGTCTGGTTATTCTCTTCTATTCTCTTTCATCAACGAGGTGTTTTAGCCAGCAGAACCTCCATATATATATATATATATATATTGTTATTGTTCTTTTCTTCCTATTATTAATAGCTTATTCTTCACATTTTAGGACAGACAGTCATACTAAGCATTTCACTACATATTGTACTGTGTATGATTTTGTATTTGACAAATAAATTTGAATTTGATTTTATATATATATATATATATATATATATATATATATATATATATATATAAAATGTTTTATATTATTCTGTGCAAACTAGAGGACACCTGGAACCAACAACCATGCCACGTTTGAAATCACAGAATTACTTTTTTACAATTTTATTTAATGTGAACTTTTCCAATATCCTTAACTCTTGACTTGTACCTGCATGATTTTTATCCGTTGCACAGCTGTTATACAATTGGCTGATTTGGATAAAAACATTTTAGATAAGCAAGGCTGATTGCTCCTGAGCAGTTAGAGATTTCACAGTTCTTTTTTTGGGAAGTGACTTCTTTTGCATTACATATTGCTGATATTGCTTCAAAACAAAAATATTTTAATGGGACTAACAGGGTAGCACACTGGCATAGTGGTTAGCACTTCCATCTCACATCAAAAAGGTTATGGGCTTCTCAACTGCATTTCTCTATGAAGTTTGCATGGGCTCCTCATGCTTGCGTGGGCTCCTCATGCTTGCGTGGGCACTCTAGTTTCCTCCACTGTACAAAGAATGGCACATTAGGCTAATCATATGTTGGCGAATGTCCCTAGGTGTGAATTTGAGTAGGGATGGTTGTGTGTCTGTGTTGACCCTGTGATAGTCTGAAGAGTTGTTCAGGGTGTTTCCTGCCATCACCCAGAGCCGGGTGGAATGGCCTCCAGCCTCCTGGTGACCCTAACAAAGGATAAAGTGGTTTGGCAAATGAAATGAATGTTACCCTAATACAAAACAAGGACTGAACATACAAATAACATGTGCAGCAGTTATTAAGTTATCTGAATAACATAGCAAAAAGAATGCAGTTGGTGCCATTTGATTGTTTTTAATTTTTTCACTTTGTTAGTTGCATTTGTTTGCTACAGACTGATCCATGTGTGGATAAAACTGTTACCTTCACCTGAACAAGGCAAGAATGACTGTATGACAGCAAACCAAGTCACTGTCCAACTAATGAAGAGACATTTAGCCTTTTAAAGATAACCTACTGCTCTCACAGCTCCCCACAGTGCTCAGATTAAGCTTGTTATAACAAGCTTTTGATTTATTAAGTACTAATTGCTAGTGTGAATTTCTTGCTCTAGACAGGACCAAGTTAGTGACAGTCTTGGTGAGTGTGAGCTTTTAGCAGCTGACAGATTCATGGGACAATCCCCTGCTGGGCACAAAATATTTTTGAAAAGTTGCAGAGGTGTTGCCACCACTTGAAAAATGCACCTCGTGTCTTTAGGGAGTATTATTTGGTTTTTCCTCCTCCAACAGGCAGTGATTGATGAGAGGTGGGACAGTGCAGGGGAAATAAAAAGGGAAGAAAGAGAGAGAGAGAGAGAGAGAGAAGAGACATGAGACAGCAGCAGATAGAGCAATATGGAAAGAATAAGGCAGGGGGGGATTGAGACCAAAAATAACCCTGGCTTGGGGTCAGTTAGGGCTGCTCTCAGGTTAACATGCAGAGGTGTGTTCCTGGTCCATCACACAAGCTGCATTACTAGGATTGCTGGCAATCGTTACCAAAAAAGCAAGCTATGCAGGACTATTTACGGAACAGAAATCCAGCCATGGACACACTGTCAGCTAATGATGGATCACGGAGAGGAAGTATAGAGGTGCTGATGAGGGGGACTGTCTTATTGCAACACAGTGGAATTGAGGACAGCATTTGACCATCTATGCACCTGGTATTCTTTGCTCACTGCTGGACAAACAGCAGTACATGACTTTGTCATCTGGGCTGGATGTCAGCGCACAAAACACCTGCTCCTAGTTCATTCTTAGGATGGGCCCATACCTATGCTCGTTTTAGCGGAATTTCTCAAATAGTTTTCATATAAACTAGTTTATCATTTACATCCTTTTAGAATGCAGCATGCTTTGAGAAGATTGCCAAACACTTGACTCTGCCACATGAATGTAAATGAAGCATTTGTCACGTAAGGAAAAAAAGTGATCATTGATGTGTCTTGAGTCTCTGCATTTTCATGGTAATTCTGTAAGTCAAACTTTATATGTACTACAACTTCTATTGACTGGAATTTCAGCAGTTTATTAATTAATCATTTACACACACACACACACACACACACACACACACACACACACACACAAAAGCTTTTAGACAAGACAAGCTTTAGTAAACAGTGCAAGGCCTAGAAATTCATTCATACCAAATCAGTAATCTTAAAGGTCCATGTACTGTCACAGAGTACCACTAGGTCCCTTTTTTCTCAAAACAGCTGCAGTGGAAGGCAGAGTGCTGAATAGGAATCGACCAAGTCTGGAATAGCCGTAGTAAACCATGGGGCAAAAGTCGGCAGATCCCTTTACGCACTCCTACCCACCCCATCCAGTGATTTATATATCTGCTCAGTATTTACTACTTGTGAAATCCTCTCAGTTAACAACACAGAGAAAGATACAGCAGGCGGTAACCAGAACAATAGCATCTGGAATGAGGGGCCAAGAGAGACACAAAAGAGATTGTGCAGCTACTTGATGTGCGAGTGTAATGTGAGAGTAAATACTGTGCCTATATTAAGCATTATTTTCTAAATGAATGCAGCATTTTTTAAAATTACAAATTATATTATTGATGACATGAGTGAAAAGGAATTTTTGCATGAATTTCAGAGTTTCTTAGTATTTAGTCTCCCTTTTCCCGTTAAAGACAGTGTGCACTCAGCTATCACAGACTCTACAGATTTGTGTACAACATGATGATCTCTGTTAGACTAGTTCGCTGGAGTGACATATGGAAAAGTGGAAGGGATGAGACTCATGGAATATGGAATGTTATTTCTTTTATACATTTAACAATATATTGATACTACAGTACTACATTTTATCACAAAATATCAATATCAAAATAATCAATATAAAATCAATATAAAAATATAATAATAACAACAACAACAACAACAACAATAATCATCATCATTAACTATTTGGTAGGAAGGATGACAGTATGAATACTGTATCTGTAAAGGTTTTGTCTTGCATAAATCACAAATATGCATTTAAGGAACTCATCATAGATGTGTGCTCAATATAGTGTTTCAGCTGAGAAACATTTATCTTCCTATGTTCTTGAAATAAAAGTTCCACTTGTTAGAGGTTAGAGTATTTATAACGAAAAGCATTCCACTGTGTTACTGACTTTGATGTTCTCTCGCACAGAAAGGTGGAAGTTGGGCCTCAGGAAGTGCAACCCATTGGGACTACAACACACTAAACATCAGCTTTGCTTTGATAGACCCAAATTCTACACTAGGAAAATGATCGTTTTGGTGAGACGAAGAGATAAACAAGCTCCCCTCTCCAAATGCCATCAACCCATCATGAAGAATGAATCTTGGGTGGTGATAAAGTTGCATTCATGTGAAGGGTGAAAGGAGGTCTATTGGGAAAACAAGAGTGGAAATGCTATAAATCAGCTGGATTTTAGAATCTGATGACAAACCTAATTCCTGTCTGAAAAGAGCCAAGCCATCCCGCCTGACTGTCATCGAAGCTGGCCTATAAACATTGCAGCTGTCAGCCAGGCTCGCCAGGCTTGCGAAGGACATGCCATCGTATGCTTGCAAGCTTTTTCCCCTGGCCCTATTCTGGAATGGAGGGACTGGCAAATTCCACTTTGCATTTTGTCACATTCAAACTTCATGCCTTCCCCCTTCCAAGCTGTGTCTGACCATCTGCTGAAGGGCACTACTCCTGTAAAATCACTTTATCCTCCTATCACTCCTAAAACAGGTTGCGAAAACTTAATATGGAAATAGGGGTGCGGGTAGAGTTCTGGACAGAGGCAAGCGAGGCATAGATAGGGGTGCTAAATGTTGCCACTGCGTAAGGTGAGTAGAGAAGCTTTAGAGTCCATTTTCCACTCAACAAACATTCTCTACTAGTGCCAACCGCATACATGCTTACAAACACACACACACACACACACACACACACACACACACACACACACACACTGAGGTTATGATGAGGCAGGGCTACCTGTGTGTGCTCTCAGATCCACACTACTCCTCCAAGTCATAAACCTAGCCTGTTACACGTGATCAGTGATGATTAAGGACTGATAGCCAACTCAGCAAAGATGTAGCTACATGTAACTGGTTACAAAAACTTTTATTTATTACCTCCACAAAGGACGTTATGTTTTACCTTCACTTTGTGTGTTTGTTTGTCTCTGTGTTAGAAGGATGTGGATTTTTATAAAATTTCTACCAGAGGTGGAGCTTTGGATAAGGAAAACTCCATTAGATTATGGAGTTCAGTAGAGACAGGAATTTTTTAAAAGATGCTTTAACAATGTGAGATAGGACAATTTTTGGAAAAGTGGTATTAGTAGGCCCAGCAGGGGTCTACTGTGTACCTTCTGTTTCTTGGGGGGGGGTTGGCTTAGCGAAGGCTTGCGCTCTCATAGTGCTCTTGTTCATAATTTCTGTTTAAATCTGGAAATCAAAACCAATATCATAATGTCACATATACTTGAAATTCCACTGATAACCACAACCAATTTCAGCTACAAAAAAAGATAATTAGTTGAAATGAATCCAAACATATTATTTCTTTACACAAACATAACATTTTGCAAATGAACAGCCCCCCCCCCCAGCTTAGTCAATCAAACAGATGTAGCTTGCAACTAAGAGTTGTAACTAATTGCAAATTTATACAACATAGAGAGAGAGAGAGAGAGAGAGAGAGAGAGAGAGAGAGAGAGAGAGAGAGAGACATAAATGGTATGAAGAATTATGACCGGGAATAAATTTGTACTAAACTCCAAAACAATGCACTTCCTTTTTGGGAGCCCTTTGGCCTCGTCATTGGGCGTCACACATCATAAATAAGCAGGAGAATGTCACAGGGTCTGCTTCCTGCCTAATTAAATAAATGTGTGCTGTGTTACCCAGTGAATGCCTAGTGTTGTGTGACTAACATACACAAGACAAAACATGCTAGTGCTCACACATAAAACGTTGCAGCCCCATTTTTATTTTGTTGGGTTGCACATGTCAATAGTTTATTCAATACATTTACCTGCAAAACCAACTGTGAGAGCAATAAAATCCTATGTTGCCCCAATATACAGTACAGTCTTTCACATTCACATATAATTTATTTTCTTACATTATGGCCTTATTTAAATGGATTAAGTTAATTTTGTTTATTTCATTTTTTGATAAGCTTCCCTGTGTTCATACCCTGATGCTGCCATGACTGTCCGTTACCATGGGATGAAACAGACTAGGCGATGAGCAACACCAAGTTTCCTCCAGTTCTACTGCTTTAAAGCACAATAGTTCTCACTTATCGTAGTCTGTGCTTTAATCGGCTTTCAGCGAACTCAGAATGAGGTCTCTTGCCTTTTCTCGAGGAGTGTGGCCACTTTACCATAAAGGCCAGACTGGTGGAGTGCAGGTCAGATTAAAATGAAATTCTGAAACAATCCTGTTTCAGATCTCCATGGACAATTGCTTGGACCTGCTTTTTATTTTTAATTTTTATTCCAACTTATACAGTCAGTGACCCTTTTGAAAATCATGTATCACCAGTTACATTTGCCACAGATCTTAAACTAGAAACACCTCAGTGATAAACAATGGAAACAGGATTCACACACACTCATTTTTTTTCTCTCTTTATTATTAGATCTATGGTTACATTTGTGCACTTATACTTACAAAAGTGGGCAAAATCTTTTAATGCTTTACAGAGTAATAAGGAAAAACTGTAATTGATAAAGTAAGGCTGGAACATGCTGTAAATTTCAAAAAGAAGTAAAAGTCCCTGGATACCTTCTGAAAGCAAAATACTGTATATACAGTCATGTGGAAAAATAAGGACATTCCATGGAAAGTGATGATGTCTTTTCATTCAACATATCACATAAAAAAACAACAATTCATAAATAAACAAAACGTAGCTCAGTCTTGTCAGAAAAAAGCAAGTACACCCTACATGATATCTCATCCAAGTCCTTAAAAATAGAATCAGGTGTTACAGGAAAGGTGCCATTGATTAAAACCTCCTGCAGGTGAAACATGTCTTATTTAAGCTTGACATCTAGGCTCAGGCTGATCTTCCTGCTCTAAAAGTGTGTGGTACCACCAGGCTATGATCTAAAGTGTTCTTTTAAGCCTTCTGAAAAAATGGGTGTCTAAATCTTTAGAAAATTATTTACAGGTGGTGTAGATTTCTAATGAGCAACAGTTTGTCCATGACTGTCTGATGTATGAATATTACATCAAGATCATATTAAATTTTAAACAACACAATACTAATGTTTGAATTTCAGATAAGTTCAAAAATATTTGTATTTGCCCTTTTTTTGTAGGTCAATTAATGTCACGCTACAGTTGTTGAGTGACATTTGAAGGAGCTGATGATCATCAGTGACCTGGTCTGTGAAAAATTGTTTTCACCCTCTGCTAGTCTGTAAATTTGTTTTTGATTTTTGAAGTTTGAAATTTAAGGTCCATTAACTACCATTTTTTGCTATCCACACTGGTCCTATTGTAACAGAATAATGATAACCACAGTAGTGATTTTATTCCTTTATATGTTTTATTAAGTAAATTTTGTTTTAAGTAATCTTCTTATCCATACCTCATTAAGGAAAATATTTGTGCTTGTGTTGGAATCCCACCACAGACACAAAGATGAAATACACCTAGTGACCAATGCTGTGTAAAAAAAAACCCAAAAAAATAAAACTCATACATACATACATAGAGAGAGGGAGAGAGAGAGAGAGAGAGAGAGAGAGAGAGAGTGACAGACACCTTAATTTCTCAAAACTCAGGGTAGTCCTGTCAGGTGGCTGAAATCCCCTGCTATCAATAGGACAGGACAGGCCCGAGCTGAACAAATGGCTGCCATTGTTCTAGTTCTCTCTTGTGGGCTGCTTCCAAGCTCATTTTCAGGATGGCGATCACAGTAATAGCCTTGTAATCACTTTTCAGTGGATTAGGGCAGAGGCACGGCATTGAAGTTGTGGCTTGTATTGTTACAAAGCCAGAGCTGAGCATGGGCTAGACAGTCAGCTTCAATGTTTTAGAAGTATATACTGTTTGTTAAACTTCTACTTTTAACCAAACCTGCAGAATGTCTGGCTTACCAGACCATTGCAGGGCCAACACAGACACATGACCATTTTCACTCAAATTTACATCTAAGGGCAATTAAGGTTATCTAAATATGTTCATGTCCTTAAACTTTGCAAGAAAATCAGAGAACCCAGAGGAAACCCATGCAAGCGTGATCAGAACATGCAAACTCCACACAGAAGTGCTCTCGCTGGGCACGGACCTTCTTGCTGTGAGGGATGTGCTAACCACTACACCAGCATGCTGATACATTTCTATAATTCAGATGTGAAATGATGCAAATTCAAAGACAAATATTAAATAAAGAAGGTATATACAGTGCCTTGCAAATGTATTCACCCCCCTTGACATTTTTCATGTTTTGTTGCCTCACAACCTGGAATTAAAATGGATGGTTTGAAGGTTTGCATCATTTCATTTACAGAACATGCCTACAACTTTGAAGATGTGATTATTTTTTTTTATTGGGAGGCAAACAACAAATAGGACAAAATAACAGAAAACTTTAGCGTGCATAACTATTCACCCCCCCTAAAGTCACTACTTTGTGAGCCGCCTTTTGCAGCAATTACATCTGCAAGTATCTGTGGATAAGTCTCTATGAGCGTGCCACATCTTGCTACTGGGATTTTTGCAAAACGTCTCCAGCTCATTCATGTTGGATGGTTTCCGCTTGTGAACAGCAATCTTCAAGTCTGACCACAGATTCTCAATTGGATTGAGGTCTGGGCTTTGACAAGGCCATTCAAACACATTTAATTGTTTCCTCTTAAACCACTCGAGTGCTGCTTTAGCAGTATGCTTCGGGTCATTGTCCTGCTGGAAGGTGAAACTCCGTCCCAGTCTCAAATCACAGACAAACTGAAACAGGTTTTGATCAAGAATATCCCTGTATTTAGCACTATCCATCTTTCCCTCGACTCGGATCAGTTTCGCAGTCCCTGCTGCTGAAAAACATCCCCACAACATGATGCTGCCACCACCATGTTTCACTGTGGGGATGGTGTTTATGGGGCCCTCTCTTGGCAGGTATGTTGTGGTACCATGTACTTTCCATTTGAAGGTGATGGATTTGATGATGCTCCAGGAGATCATCAAGATTTAGATATTTTTTATAACCAGACCCTGACTTGTACTTTTCAACAACTTTGTCCCTGACTTGTTCGGAGAGCTCCTTGGTCTTCATGGTGTGATGCCTCTTGCTTAGTGGTGTTGCAGCATGTGTGGCCTTTTAGAAAAGGTATGTTTATACTGACAGATCATGTGACACTTAGATTGCACACAGGTGGACTTCATTTCACTAATTATGTAACTTCCTAAGGTAATTGGTTGCACCAGAACTTTTGAGGGGCTTCATAGCAAAGGGGGTGAACACATATGCACATGCCAATTTTCAGATTTTAATTTTTAAAAATAATTTTTTATATTTTTCTCATTTTACTTCACCAACTTAGACTATTTTGTGTGGATCCATCACATAAAATTTAGATTAAAAAAACATTTAAATTACAGATTGTAATATAATAAAATAGGTAAAAAGCCAAGGTGTGTGTGTGTGTGGGGGGGGGGGGGGGTGAATACTTTTGCAAGGCACTGCATAACAGTTTTTGGACCCTTGGATAATTTTTTTTTTTTTTTATTTAATGCTGCATACAGCCATTTATTTGATTTTTTTTAAAGTAAATATCAGATATAGAAAGTACCAGGGTCTAGACCAGGTTTTAGAACATAAAACATGCTGTTGTGAAGAGCAAAGGAATCATTTTCAGCGTCCCTGTTTCTGTGAACAAGTTCAAGAGCTTTCAGCAAGCCTGTTACCATGGATCAGACCTGTCCTGATAATGCTCCATGCTTTTTTCCCCACAAGCAATCAGTCAGTACAGTATTTAACCATAGGGCTTTTTGGAAACACTGCTGTGAAATTTCCATAAAAGCAGTGTGAGGCTTTGGCTTTGAGTGGCCATGTCCAGGTGAAGGCCATGAAGGAATGCAGTGACTGTTCTTCAAACTAGCATTCAGACATGCACCCTTCGCATATCTACAGGTCTCTATACATAGCCTGACAAAAAAAAACAAAAAAAAAAAAAAAAACGTGGCATAGCACTTGTACAGTCCTCCACTTTAACTCCAACTCAACAGACACAGTCTTAAGCCAGCATTCATAATAACATTTTATGTGACAAGCATTATAAAGGTGATTTATCATGCACATGTGTGTTGCTAGAATATTTCCCAGAAAGTTTAACTGTTGAAAGGTTGGGGGGTTGTGGTGCTCTGGATTAGCTCTGCATTATAAGGCAATTTGAATGATGGCTGTTCATCGTCCATCTATTGAGCGTTAAACAAACTTCCTGTGAAAATAACGAGCGTAACGAATGGAGTAGCAGAATGTGAGTGCTGAGGCTTAGTCAAGGACAGAGGAGGCCCACTCTTTTCACAGTTAAGAGAAAAGCACGCCTTAGGCAATGGGCAGTTAGTACCGGCCTGCATTATTTATGGTTAGGGGATCTGCTTTATTGTTGCAGTACTGTTGACTATAACTGTTAGTCAAAAACTTAACCTTGAATGTACACAGTAAATACTTCAGCTTCAAAACCTATAACACTCAGTGGCCAGCCAATCAATCAAAATATTCAAGACCGTAATATTTTAACTGTTGAAGTAACACAGCGGACAATAATTAATGCACGGTGTAGTAAGCTATAGCTTCATATTCTACATTTTAGCACATTTATTTTAGATAATCAACATTACAATTTATTCCTGCTCACTTTTCTAAGTCAGCATTTTATATTTAGGCTGAACTAATATTTAAGCATATTTAACCAGGTTGACATGGAGGACCTGGGTTTGCAAGAAGGTCCTGGGTTTGAGTCCCAGGCTCAGCAATATAGTTTCTGTGTGGAGTTGGCATGTTCTCGCCATGCTTGCGTAGGTTTCCTCCTGGTACTCCAGTTTCCTCCCACTTTTCAGAGACATGCACATTAGGCTAATTGGCTGTTCTAAATTGATCCTAGATGTGAGTGTTAAAGATTGTGAGTGTGTTGGCCCTGCAGTGGACTGGCAAGCAGTTCTGGTTATACTCCGCAGTTCAGCAAATGGATGGATGGATATTTAAGTAGAAACTTAGCCATGGTATTGTTCCAAATGGATTTGCTGTAAAAAATTTTACAAAATTAAGTTAATTAATTAACAAATGATCTGAATATATTTTTAAAGTTATGACCATTTTGTGTGATCCATTAAGTACAGTATATGTTTGAATATCAACTTTACTCAATACCACCAGACTATTTTTTTTTCTGTAGAGGAACGCTGTAATGAATGTTTGGCAGTTATAAAAAATTTTTTAATTAAATAAAAAAATAAATTAAGACATTCTTGTGCTTGAGGATGGAAAAAACAATTGATTTTTGTATGATATTTCATCAGCCATAGTATACCACCTAACACACTACTATACCACATCTGTGTACCATCTCAGATCTTAGAAGGCAATCTGAGACCCCAGTGCCATGCTTCAGCCCCCTCAAACCAGAACCCATAATACATACTACAGCTCAACTCTTCTAATATTCAGATGTGTTCCAGACTCTGCATGAAATGAAAGTGTGAGTGTTCAGTTCATCAGCAGGGTCTCTCACGTGATCTGTAGAATCTCTCCAGTCCGGACTTGTTTCATTAAAGGAGGAAGTGTCTCTGCGGGACTCCTCTCTACTCAGCAGGTTCTGATCCACAAGAGACAGAGGTCGAAGCCAGACCCGAACATTTCCCATCTGTTTTTATCACATCAGAGCCAACCTCCTGAAAACCTTTATTATATCAAACATCTCTTTTTCATATTTGTTTACTCACGTGTGTGTGTATTATTAATTATTTACTTATTTATCTTAAAAATTGTTGATGATATGGAGTAAACAAATATGAAAAAGAGGTGTTTGATCTCAATTTTAACAATACTGAGAAGTTTAAATAATATAACTAAGCAATTAAAACTGAAGAAAAGAGTTTTCAAGATCTTCTGTGAAATGTAATCCTAAAAAATGCAGATTATAAATGAGGAAGAGTTAGGACACCCCCACATTCATCAGCACTTTAAATAGCTCAACTCACACACAGGTGTATCACATCAGGTGCACATATTTAGAAGATCGTTACTCAGTGCAGCTTATCAGTCTGGAAAAGCATTGAAAAAGATCTCAAAAGATTTTGAAATCAGCCATTCCACTATTCGGAAAATGTAAACAAGTGGAGTGGCTACCATTGATGTGAAAGTGCATGCCTCTACAATCAGAAAGAGACTGCACAAGTTTAATTGCATGGGAGGTGTGCAAGGAGGAAACCTTTGCTCTCTAAGAAAAACTGAAGTTTGCCAGAGAGAATTTAGACAAAGACCAGAGCTTCTGGAATAATGTTCTATGGACAGATGAGTCCAAAATTGGATTAATCCCATTGAGATGCTGTGGGGTGACTTGAAACGGGATGTACATGCAAGAAATCCCTCAAACATCTCACAGTTCAAACGATTCTGCATTGATGAGTGGGGCAAACTTTCTTCAGACAGATGTCAGACTGGTAGCTGGCTACAAGAAGCGTCTCACTTCTGTTATTTCAGCCAAAGGGGGTATCACTAGCTATTAGGGGGTAGGGTGTCCTAACTTATACCTATAAGGTAAAATATGTATTTCTGTAGAATTTCATAACCAAAAGTGTTACAAAAATACACAGGCTTTGATAGGGTGTCCTAATTTTTTCACATGACTGTGTATATATATATATATAAAATCCTGAGTCGATTTTCCGTAGAACAGTGCTCGATACGTCGAGGTAGAGCTTTATCCCATAAAATCCCCTGATGAGTGGGCAACCACGAAACAGCCTTGTCAGGATGAAATTGTAGTACTATTATTTTTCCCACATACAATATATATATATATATATATATATATATATATATTCATTCATTCATTTTCTGAACCGCTCAATCCTAATTAGGGTTGCGGGGAGTCTGGCGCCTTTCTCATCCAACACTGAATAATCTCATGGCAACACAAACACACAACTATACACACTCATACCTAGGGGCAATTTCATCTTTATCTTCATCTTCTCCCACATGTTCCAGGGTTGGGTTTCAGGGCAGCAGCCTAAGCAGTGAGGTTCAGACATCCCTCAATCCAGCCACTTCCTCCAGCTCTTCCAGGGGCACGCCGAGGTGTTCCCAGACCAGCCGAATGATGTAGTCCCTCCAGCATGCTATGGGGCGACTTCGGGGCCTCTTCCCAGTTGGACATGTCTGAAACACCACACCCGGGAGGCATTCAGGAGGCATTCTAATCAGATGCCCAAGCAGTTCTACTCCGAGCTCCTCACAGCTGACCGAACTTCTCACCCTATCTCTAAGGAAGTGCCCTGCCACCCTGCAAAGGAAGCTCATTTCAGCCACTTGTGTTCGCAGTCTTGTTTATTCGGTCACTACCCAAGGCTCGTGACCAAAGGTGAAGGTAGGAACGTAAATTGACTGATACATTGAGAACTTAGCTTTCTGGCTCAGCTTCCTCTTCACCACGACGGACCGGTACAAGCTCCGCTTTACTGCACCGATCAGCCTGTCGATCTCCCACTCCATCCTTCTCTTACCCGTGAACAAGACCCCGACATACTCAAACTCCTCCACTTGGGGCAGGACCTCATTCCAGACCCAGAGGGTACATTCTACCCTTTTCCGGCTGAGAACCATGGCCTTGGACTTGGAGGTGCTGATTCTCATCCTGTCCGCTTCACACTCAGCTTCGAATCACTCCAGCGGTCCCGGCTTGATGAAGCCAAAAGGACAATGTCATCCGCAAAAAGCAAAGACAAGATCCTATGGCCACCAAACCAGAACCCCTCAATGCCTTGGCTGTGCCATAAATATCATAAACAGAACAGCCTTGGCGGAGTCCAACCCCCACCGGAAATGAATGCAACATGTTGTTTCCAATGCGGACCAAGCTCTGGCTCCGGCAATACAGAGACCAAACGGTCCATAGCATTGGGCCCGGTATACCATATTCCCGGAGCACACCATACAAGCCTGGGGGACACAGTCACAAGCCTTCTCCAAGTCCACAAAGCACATGTGGACAGGCTGGGCAAACTCCAATGCCCCTCCAGGATCCTGTAGAGTGTGTAGAGCTGGTCAATAGTGCTGTCGCCGGGACGAAAACCACGTTGTTTCTTCTGAATACAAGTTTCAACCATCGGTCTGATCCTCCTCTCCAGTACTCCAGAATAGATTTTCCCAGGTAGACTGAGGAGTGTGATTCCATGATAGCTGGAACACACCCTCTGGTCCCCTTTTTTAAAAGGGGAACTACCACCCCGGTTTGCCAATCCAGAGGTAAGGCCCCCGATGGCCACTCGATGTTGCAGAGACATGTCAACCAAGACAGCCCTACAACATCCATGGATCTCATCCACCCCCGGAGCCTGGCCAGCAAGAAACTTTTTAACTACCTTGGTGACCTCTGCCCTATTAGTAGGCAGACTCACTTCTGAACCCCCAGGCTCTTCCTCTTCCACAGAGGGCATGTTGGTGGGATTGAGGAGGTCCTCAAAGTATTCTACTTCCCAACAACATCCCCAGTCATGGTGAGCAGCTTCCCCCTTCCAATGTATACAGTGTTTGTGGAGTACACCCTTCCTGAGCTGACTCCTCCCACACTCGAGATTTTGCATCAGCGACAGCCTGGGCTGCAGCACATTTGGCCTGTCAGTACCCGTCCACTGTCTTGGGAGTCCCACAGGCCAAAAGGACCTAATAGGCCTCCTTCTTCAGCTTGATGGCCCCCCCCTCACCACAGGTGTTCACCACCTGGTTCAGGGGTTTACCCCACGACAGGCACAGATGACCTTCTGGCCACAGCTCTGGGCTGCCGACTCAATAATGGAGACACAGAACATGGCCCATTCGGACTCTATGTCCTTGGCCTCCCCTGGGATGTGGTTGACACTCAGCCGGAGGTGGGTGTTGAAGGCTCTTTTGACAGGAGACTCCAACCGTTTCCAGGGGACCCTGACTACACACTTGGGTCTTCTAGGTCTGGAGGGTGGCCTCCCCGCCATCGGAGCCAGCTCACCACCAGGTGGTGATCGGTTGACAGCTCAGCTACTCTCTTCATCTGAGTGTCCAGAACATATGGCCACAAGTCCGATGACACAACTACAAAGTCGATCATCGAACTGCAGCCTAAGGTATTCTGGTGCCAAGTGCACTTATGGACACCCTTATATTCGAACATGGTGTTTGTGATGGACAAATCATGACGAGCACAGAAGTCCAACAACAAAACAATATTCAGGTTCACATCGGAGAGGCTGTACCTACCAATCACACCCTTCCAGATCACACTGTCATTGCCCACATGGGTGTTGAAGTCTCCCAGGAAGATGAGGGACTTCCTAAGGAAGCACCCTCTAGCACACCCCCTAGGGACTCCAAAAAGTGTGGGTACTCTAAACTGTCATTTGGTGCATAAGCACAAACAACAGTCAGGACCCAACCCCCACCTGGAGGCAGAGGGAGGCTACCCTTTCATCAACTGGGGAGAACCACAACATGTGGGCACCGAGACGGGGGGCAACAAGGATGCCCACACCAGCTCACTGCCTCTCCCCATGAGCAGCTCCAGAATGAAACAAGGTCCAGCCCCTCTCAAGATGGGTGGTTCCATAGCCCAAGCTATGTGTCGAGGTGAGCCCGACTATATCTAGTCGGTATCTCTCAACCTCGTGCACCAGCTCAGGTTCCTTCTCTGCCAGAAAGTGACATTCCATGTCCCTAAAGCCAGAGTCAGTAACCGAGGATTGGTTCGGCAGAACCCACGCCTTCGGCTGGCATCCAGGTCACATAGCACCCGACCCCTATAGCTCCTCCCACAGGAAGTGGGTCACTGGGAGGGCAAACCCATGACTCCTCTTCGGGCGGGGCCTGGCCGAGCTCCATGGGCAGAAGCCCGACCACCAGGTGCTCACCTTTGAGCCCCTCCCCCAGGCCTGGCTCCAGGGGAGACCCCGATAACCCACATCCAGGCAAGTCCTTGAAATACTGCTCATAGAGGTCTTCTGAACTGCACTTAGTCTGAACCTTTACCTAGGACCTGTTTGCCTTGGGTGACCCTACCAGAGGCATAATGCCCCCGACAACATAGCTCCCAGGATCATTAGGACATGGAAACCCCTCCACCACGATAAGGTGATTCAAGGAAGGGCCTAGGGGAAATTTGGAGCAGCCAATTAGCCTAATGTGCATATCTCTGGACAATGGGAGAAAACTGGAGTACCCAGAGAAAACCCACGCGAGCACAAGGAGAAGATGCAAACTCCATACAGAAACACCTTCCCCCAAGACTTGAACACAGGACCTTCTTGCTTTGAGGTGGACATGCTAACCTCTACTTCATCGTGCCGCTCATATATTTTCTCACCAGACTGAATGTAGGTAAGATTTCAGTTAGCTCATAATCATAAAGATGTTTGTATGTAAATGCATATTGTGAATCATTCAAATATATTTGAAATATAAATACTTATCACCTGTATTATAAAGGAAATATTATAAAGTATTGTATAATGTACTATGAAGTATTAAGTAGAATTGATACCATGATTTAGATTCTGCTATCGGCTCGATCAAAACTACATAAATATGATAAAATTATTAATCACTAGATCAAATAAAGTCAGATTTTTGTCCCTGTGCAAAGTCTTGACCCTGTGCAAGATCTTGTTAATGCAATATTATAACTACAGCATGTTTTCTTTCTTTATGGTATTGTACCATCATAAATGTGTGGCTGGTGATGTAGTGGTTAGGGTGCTAGGCTAATGATCGAGAGGTCGTGGGTTCGAATTCCCGTTAGACCCCACTGTGCTAAGACCCATGAGCAAGGTCTTAACTACAAGTGTGCCTCTGCCCACCCAGCAGTATAACTGGGTACCAGTGAAGATACTGGGAAGATTACCTGTAATGGACTAGTGTCCCATCCAGGTGGAGTTAAACTCCTAGATGTTTCAGGTTACAAAAACCAGGGATAAGTGCCAGCATCGTGAGCCAGTAGGCTCGGGTGTAAAAGCCCAACAGACATTACTCTTTTTTTTAGTCATCATAATTATGATACATTCACTCATACAACTCAATACATTGGTTATTGTTTATTCTTGACACATACAAAATAGTGACAGAAAAAAGATAAACACAAGAGAGCAACAGTTTACCAGGAATCTACCTGAAAGCTCCATATGCCCATACATTTATTAATTCATTTATTTGCCAAACTGCTTAATCCTAAAAAGAATTAGTATAGTGGGAAGGCTGGAGCCTATCTCATCTGACTCTGGACGAAGGTGGTGTACGCTCTGAGTAGCTTGTCTGTTCATTGCAGAGCCAACACACACAGACACACACACACACACACACACACTCACACCTTGGGGCAATTTGGAACAGCCAAATTTTTGGAACTGAGGGAAGAAGCCAAAGTACCATACCTGGAGGAAACCCAAGCATCATGGGGAGAATATGCAAGCTCCACACAGAAACACCCTCACTGAGGGTGTCCCCTCACTGGGACTTGAACCCAGGATCTTCTTGCTGTGAGGCGGACATGCTAGCCAGTACACCGTCATGCAGCCCCTACATTTTTTTTGTTTGTTTGTTTGTTTGTTTTTGCTCTACTGTATTAATCCCGCAAGTGAAAATATTGCATCTGCATTTAACCCATCCAAAGTGAGCATGCACTCGGAGCAGTGGCCTGCCACATGCATCGGGGGCACCCAGAGAGCAGTTGGGGTTTAAGTTCTTTGCTCAAGGGCACTTCAGCCATGAATGTGGAGGAAGGGACGCTGCAGCTCAGTCTCCCACCACCACACATTTTTTTTGCTGGTTTGGGAATCGAACTAGTGACCTTTCGGTCCCAAAACCACTTCTCTAACCATTAGAATACGGCTGCCCCCATTAAATCAGCTATCAACTTTTTCAAGACCTTGTTTATTTTGCAGGTTCTGACCCACAACAGTAATGTCCACATACCACACGATATGGCTTTACACATCATCAGTGTTCAGGGTGTAACACTACCTTCTCTGTGTCTGTAGAGGCACATCCTCATCACCACAGTAAAGTTGCACATGGGTCACTTGATTGGCAATGCTACCACAGAGAATATTATTATACAAATCCATGTGAATGATTATTGGGAAATAATGTCCAGATTTGTTGGAGATACTCCAAATTATGAAATCATGCACTCAACAAAGTATCCAATCATTACTAGAGCAGAGTCTAGGAAACAGGTGTTTCTAATACATAGGGATGTCTTCAGGTTCCACTACTTATTCAGAAGATTCAGATCTGATATTTCAGAGGTGAAACGAAGCACTGATGGGAGATGATTTGAGAGGGACTTAGAAAGAAAGGAATGAGGAGAGTAATTGAGAGCGAGGGGGAAAAAGACTCACTTCTGAAGACATCCATGTAATAGATGCTGATTATGCTTCTAAATCACTGCGCCTGGATAATGAGAATTATAACCAAGAGAAGAAGAGTGACTGAATATGTATTAAAAGCAGACATGATCAGTTGTGAAATGTAAAGAAAAAAAGAAAAGAAAAAAACCTTCAACATCCAACCAAGCCAGCGAGCCGCTTCCTGTCTTTTTTTCGGCGCTTTAGGTACTGTATGTTAACATGCATGATAGTTTTTTTTTTATCAAACAAACAGAACTTTTAAACCATTATTTATTTATTTATTTATTTATTTATTTATAATTTCCATTTTCAGATCCTCGTGAGCTTACTCTGTCTCCTGCACATGGCAATAATAGAGACATGTTTGAAGGAGACATAGATTTACATTCATTGTAGTTGTACTGTGTGCGAAGGCTACTGGCCTGTCTCCTCCATTTCATGCTTGAAAAAATGTGGATCTTTTAACAACTATTGTAAAATTAGATTAAACAGCATTTTCAAAATGGTTCATGTCTTTGGAGGCCTGACAAATATGTCCTTTATTTCACAAAATGTTGACAAAAAGTTATTTTGGTAACAAGTTTATGACCCACTATTTACATTTCCTGCCTATTTGGGAAGCAAATGATTGTCCCTTCTTTACAATGTTGATAGACCTATTTCACAATCAACTGGAAAAAAAAAATCAATCTTACTAATGCATACACAGGCTGCAAAAATAGTATATGTTGTAGAAATTGTATTTCATTGCTGAGGTTTTGTGCTTGGCACCAATATTTACTGCACATTTGTTTTTTCACATAGAACTTAAATACTTTACACTAATACAGCACTCCAAAACATACATTTATTACTCTGGTATTTTATGTTTTCCACACATCAACATTAAAGCTTAGTGTCTAAAAAGGTGACAAACTCCAAATTTGGTTATGCACATTCTAATAAAATCAGCAAGGACAAATTTACTAAAAGTAACAGTCCTCCAAATCCAGTTCCTGCCCGTCAGTGTCCATCAGGTTAACTTTTTCCACTTTCTCAGGTGAATAACATTTACTAAAAACACCGTGTAGTGTTTTCATGTCTCTTAATGTCATGTTTTTTTTTTTTTTAAACAGATTGATGTGCTTTTATTATTTCACAAGAACAGCACCTAGCTAAACCTTGAGTGTCCACTGATTAGATAAATGATATCTGTGATAAGAAATGATTCAAGGAGTCCATTATTGCACCAAATCTCACTAGAATCCTTCAAGAGCACCCTCATAAGACAAAAGACATGATTTGTTTCAATACTTCATTGGATTGAGGTTGGAAAGTAAAGAAGGCAGATCCATAATGATCTTTAATGCATTTGCCTACTTTTGGCACATGTCATAACGAAAAATGACGTAAATAACACGTTTATGTTTCTCTGTATGTCTGATTACTAATTTATTTTTGCATAGGAGATGGTAAGCCCTTTTTAAAAGGGTTCAAGATTTGATTAAAACCTTTATTCATCAGAAACAAGAAGTACACACCAAATATCTGATTTAAAAAACAACAACCTAGAATTCTATATTAGCAGAAAAACAGGCTGAGAAACAGTTTGATATGACTTCTTGTTGTGACACACAAACGTTCGCTCTGTTTTTCATTCTTTTAAACCATGTGCATCGACATTTGAGAGGAGGCGCTGTACTGGCGACCATCGCAGGCTGTGGACACCTGTTGGCCATTGCTGTGATTCCCTATCATGTGCATGCTGTCCATGCTGCCACCGGATAGGTACTGACGCTCAGCAAAGGCCCCGGCAGAAGAAGATGAACACAGCAGGCTTGCCTGAGGTTTCTCAGTGTTGGTGCCCAAGCGTGAGGAAGCTGGGAAGTTGTATCCATAGAGATTGTAGGGATTGTGTAAGGAAAAGGCATTGTATGAACCCTGCTGCATGTGGTGATGACTCCCGGTAAACATGTGTGCTGAGGAAGGGGAAGTCCCTGGAGAAGAGGATGAGCCAGAGGCTGTACCTGCCCCTGCCTGCATCACATACTGGAGCTGGGAGGTGGGAAAAGATGACAACTGACTTCCATAAGCATCCATTTTGCCACCACTACCACCTCCGCCATTACCACTAGTAGGCAGTGAGGTGTGAGTGCCTCCCTGCATTCCTGCTGCAATTAAAGAGGAAGTCCTCTGGGGCAGGAAAGAGTCTGAAGGCTGGGCGGAGGCCATGCTACCTCCTGCTGACTGGAGACGGCTGTAAGATCCATCGCCCAGTCCTCCATAGCCCTGCAAGGTTGGCATATTGCTACGGGCACAAGCAGGATACTCAGACAGCCCCAGGTTACACAGCTGGCTTTCCCTGCAGCCCACATTGAAGGTGTTGGGAGCAAGATGGAAGGTGGGAGGAGAGCAGGAGGGAGAGAGAAGGTGAGTCGCACTTGAAGGAGATGGTGTACCAGTGCTCGAGGTAGTAGGAGATGTACCAGTGCTTCCTCCTGAAAAGCACGGTTAACAAACAGTAAGAGATTTTAAAAAGACAATCATACTGTCTTGCTCTATTTTAAAACAAGACAACTGGAAGGGTGTAGAATAAAACTTATTAAGCATCTACAATTCTATTGGTGCTCAGCTTACAGAATGATCTGCATGTTTGAAACCTACAGAGGCAAGTCCATATACAGACAGAAAAATAACACCAAATACAAAGACATACTGTATATGCATTATACAAAGGGCACTTGAATATACACTCAAGAACAGTGAAAAAGTAAAACACGGCCGGTTCTAAAAACAGAATCACTCGCCAACAATCATACTGAGAGTGATCTCTCGTTTCAGTCCGGGAACAACGTGCAGTCACAGCGGCTCCTAAGGACAAGCAATGCATCCTAAACCTCCTCGAGGAACAAGAGAGCCCTGTTCAAGTTTGGCAACAAGTGCCACTTGGAGGCATATAATGGATAGTATCTCTCCAGAGCAGTAATCAGCAAAATCACTGCACTCATAAATAGTGACAAATTCTCTTTAAAGTTCAACTAGTATCTTAAAGCTGAAATTATTCCTGGAATAATGGGAGGTGAATGTCGTCATGTGAAATGTGGCATATATATTTAGTCACAAGAGATTTTTCCTTCCTTTCCATCATATAAAAAGCATCATTCAAAACATAGGAGGGAAAAGACACTTGGCAGAGGCAAAGCATATATCAAAGTCTTGGAACCGAATGATAGCTGTGGGATATCTATAATCACATATTTCTTTATTAATGAGAATCTGGCCAGTGGTCATTTCATTGTTTCGAAAATTTTGACTGAGCACATGGTAAGGAAGGAAAATATCGTGCAGTCAGTCCAAAACAATTCAGGACTCGGAGTCTTGGCTGAAGTTTGGGCCAGCTCCATATGCCTTCGATAATACAGCTGAGCTCCACTCTGCGTGGTACTGCTCTGCTGGCTGAGCGAGAGGAGATCTTAGGGTGATGTCATGTTTTTCCCCCTATTGTCGGGCAGGGGTGAGAGGGCCTTCAGTGGTGCTGAGGGAATAAGCTGATTACTCAGAGGGAGCTGGCTATACTGCTGGAGAGATGAAATTCTGGGGAGGAAGGACGTCTGCACAGAGTACCAAAAGTTCATCAGCGATGTGGGACTTTAATTAACATTTAATCTATTAGGGTTCATGATGCTAAACAGATGTCTATTCATGATAAGTATTGGCTTTAAGTCACTGTTACGCTTTAAGAGAGGAGATTTTGCTGTAATGCTTGATTTTCCAGGCCATTAATATTAGCTTTGGATACATAAAAAAGTTATAGTTACGACTCTCCAGGACAGAAGTAACTGTATTTTATGGTTTTTCTGCTATGGCTTTTTGCTACATGAATAGATCTACAGCATTTGGACTCTTGTCCATCATTAACCTCAAGACCTTCGTTGTTTTATCATGTAGTGTCTTTATTGTAGTGGTATAAGGTAGGCTCTTTTTAATAATTTTTATGTGTCTTTAATATTATTTGATGTTCTATCTACACACCTTGCTGTTTCTGCATGTTAGTGAAATCTTCAAATGTAAGCGTCCTCACAGGTGGTCTCCAAAAGGCATACGTTTCCATGATCGCCTCCAGACCAGTCCTGCAGAAGACAACGGAAAAAATGGACAAGCCTAAACTAAGGAAACAGGGACAATGACAATAGGGCCAACAGATGAATGAAAAATCTCGACACCAAGGAAGGAGATATGAGTGTCAGATCATTTGGATGAGAAAGAGAGAAGAGATGCAAAGAGAAGTAAAGAAAGGGAGCTGGAGGAAACCGAGGCCTGTGAAAAGGAGAACCTTTTACTGTGCAAATAAATCTGGGTGATGTTTCATCTCAGCTCCATATACAAATCTCCTTCCTGTGTGATTTACTCCCCTATACTGGGAGAGGCAGCTCAGCCTCGGGCTCAGCTCAGCCTGCACAGCACAGCTTCCTTTAGGGGCTGCAAGTCTCCACTTACTCTTGCTCGTTAGGCACATACGCTAATAATACAGACTTTGGCCAGGACTGTACTCCATCACAGAATAATCCCTCAAAACCAATGGGTCAGAATGAATATAAATAAAATGACTAAATACACAGCTAAGCACGCCAACCTGGTATTGCAATGATGGTACTGACTATAAATTTTTGCAAATAGATTGATTTAATAACAGATGGTAGACAAATGGAAGGAGTTTGAGCTTATATTAAGCTCTTCTGCAGTATTCCTGATCTTTAGTGGATAAATGGAACTGTGGTTACTTGGTGGTGAATATACAGTTTTATTACTCGAACAGAGTTATATTTTTAAAAACTATAATCTGCATTAAATTAGATAGATGTGCGAGTAATTACATTTTCTGTCTATAAATATCATAGTCTCAAATAATGTTTTCATCTGTATTTGTGCTGCAGTGAACATGCTAGTTCATAAATCAGGCCTTCTATTGTTTGGGAAATGAAAAAAGATGTCTCAAATATCTGTGCTGATAATGCTCTCCAGATGGCAGCAGGCTTTCATGTGCTCAGGGTCTGTTCCAGCCTTTCCCTTGTTGTATGTTAATTCAGAATCACATTTTATAATGATGGAGAGAGCATGGAAGAGCAAAGGGAAAAGTATTGTGTTGAAGATGGAACAATGAAGAGAATGAAGACAAAGTGAATAAGGATACAGTGCATACAGAGATGGATATTATGAAAGGAAGGAAAGGACATAATCACTTCACCCTGGATACCTTTATTACAGATCAGCAAGGATTTCTTGGCGGGCCAAGCAGGTGATTTTTTTTTTTTTTAGACAGCACATAACAGATTAAAAAGCATCTCCAGAGGAATAATTTTATATCCAAGGCATCAATTGAGAAATTAGTTTGTTTGGTCAAGCCGTATGGATATTACAGTGGGAGGATTGGTTACATCCGTGCTCAGGAAAATGTACCTGTTTCTCCCCGAGTCCCGGAAACCTTTAGCAAACGGGTTACGGTCAATCTTTAGTCGAGTGATCTTCAAGACAAGAAAGAGAAGGTTAAAAGTAATATTAAGTACAAAATAATGATTTGTTAATATTCTTCATCATAGAAGCCATCGTTGTAAACTCTTGCTCTTGACGGCTTTAATTTCCCTAGTGTCTTCCACACTGGGAAATTTAACCTTCCTAAAGGTGCTGAAGTGTCATACAGACCTGTTGGTTTTGATACGCTGTGACTGTGGTAAAAACAGTTTCAGGGAAGCTGAAAGTCTTCACTCCCTCCCCAGTAGGCACTGGCTTAGTAGGAGAGAGCTCACTACTGAAGTCCTTCCGGATCACATGAACACGTGGTTGATACTTATGCATGGAGTGTAGGATGATCTGAAAGATGAAGATGCATGTTTATTTGCAGCGGTTGCCTGTGTCATATAATGCAACAATGCAGAGGTCCAAGTGAGCTTATGGTGAACATTCAGTACTGCTGTGTCAGGTCAGAGCTACAGATAAAGTCTCTCCTCCAGCCCTGGTTTGGTTTTCATTAATTCATTAATCCCAGGGTCATACGGACTCCCCTGAGCCGCAAAGGTCAAAACAGAAAGAACATGAAATTGCAAAACAACTTTGTGACAGCAAATGTAATATTCCTATGCCTTATCTTCTTGACCTTATATAACTGAATGGCCCAGGAGAGCTCAGGGCAACACTCTACCAAATAACCTCACAGAGATCTAAAACCAGAGAGCCAGAGCAAACATGACCAAAATCCCACAGCAGCCAAAACATTTACTTATGTGAAAAGGTGAACTACTAGGACTATAGGACAAAGATATTCATGCATCAATATTCTTCTTTTTCTCATTATTATTATATAATATAAATAGAATTTTAAGTAAATCCAACATTATTATATAATATAAATGAAGTTTTCAATAATATGATGCTTAATGTGGGCATGAGGGACATACTAGAGGGTAATTAAAGGGTTGAATTGTCCATCATAGCAAGACATCTCACACAGGACATTCCACTGTTAACTTGCACTCTGGCTCCAGGCGAACAAAAAATAAAAGTCTCTTTTTATAAGGCTGTGGTAAAAGAAAAAAGGCCCTTCTCTATTTTCCAGAAAAACACCATCCCACTGTAGTTCTTAGGACCCATATGTTATTACATTTGTCAGAATGGTAGAATGATAGCATCACCGATTCAAACAAAAACATTTCCATACGCACAGACGATGCCAACAAAGCACGACTTGCTATGAACTTGCTGTAAAATGGTCATTTTGAGCACAGACACTGAACATCTGAAATCTGGAACCCAAAGCACAAGTAAATAAATAAATAAATCTCTTTGTCACTGATTGTCAAAGCAATTCATATAGCTATGTTAAACTACTTCGAAACAAAAGCTACAAATCGAATAAAACAAATTTAGCACGTTAGGTATGCTGATTCATGACTCCTATTATGCTACGTTGCTTTGACTCCGTTACTCATAACCATCACAGCATAGCAGTAAATTACCAAAAGGATCCATAGGTCACATTTTCATTCAAAAACAAATCACATCAAATAAAATGTGAATATCTTCCTGCATGCTCAGCGAGGGTGTTTCTGTGTGAAATTTTCATGCTCTCCCCTTGCTTCTCTGGGTTTCCTCTGGATTTTCCGGTTTCTTCCCACAGTACAAAAAAAAATGCACAGTAGGCTAACTGGCTGTTTTAAATTTTCCCTAGGTGTGAGTGCAAGTGTGAATGGCTGTGTGTGTGTGTGTGTTTTGGCCCTGCAACGTACCGGTGAGCTCTACTTGTACCCCTCCTTCTCCCAGAGTCGGCTAAGCCTCCCCTGGACCCTTAAGCGGTTCAGTAAATGAATGAACAGAATGAATGTTCCTGTATGGTATAGCATGCATGTATACCATTTGTAGCCAGTCAGTGTTCTGTTGTAAAATATAAGGAGCATTAATCAAGTGAGTTTTGACCTGGGAATGTGCTGGGGAAAAAAAAAAAGTTTTATTATAGAGAGAGACTCCAGATGACAGGAGACACCGTAAGGCATGTGATCCATCAGCTCACATCTTACAATTATAAATTTTGTTTTGGGGAAGTGTATGAAAATAAAGGTGAATGGCCTTAAATGCGTGAAGTCACATACTGAAACATGAGATACTATTTAGTATCCATGTAAGTTAATCAAGAGTTCGAGAGTCATTGTCTATATGTGAGGTTAGTTTAAATTTTGGTAATGAAATACACTCATTCACTCACTCATTTGTCGAGCCTCTTTAAACTATTAGGGACGTTGGGAAACGCCCTCACCAAGCCCGGAACTTGAACTCAGGACTTTCTTACTGTGAGGCAAAAATGCTTACCACATCTTCATCATGCCGCCCTCAAGTAATGTACAATATACAAGATATATACAAGACAAAATTTGTCATAAAATACATTAACTCCCAGTGTCTGGTAATCATCCCAGATGATGGCAAGCTTATTATAATAAGGTAAACTCACATGTCCTTGATCATCCAGCTCATTGTTGGTGAGTTTCAGTTTGTCAAAGCTGACCACTTGTCTCATCCACGTATCCCCAGAGGCCAGTGAATCCGGATGGATATACACACGTGGGGGTACAGGAGAGTCTGCATTTCCAGCTACCATCCACTTGGAGCTGTGATAAACATACCTGCAAATACAGCAAAGAGATATGAGACACCCTCATCCAGGTGGCACTATTTTATTTTATCGGTTTGATTGATTTACTTATTCATACTGTAGGTCTGAATTTGTGATTTATTAACACAACACCAGAAATTTGGCCCTTTAAAGATAAAGATATATTTCTATAAATGGTAAACCTGTAAAAATATCACAACTGATGTGCAGCCATTGGGTCTAATCCCTCCCCTCTCTATTTAGTTGTTCTTGACACTGCTGACAATTTAGATCCTACACGCTCCTGTCTAACGTACAGCTGGTTGTCTTTAGTTCTGGTCTTTAGTTCTGAAAGTATTTAGCTTCAACTCCTTTGCCAAAGTTATCAGTCAACCCTAAAACATGGAAATAACTCTCATTATACCCAATTGTTATTGCTTGGCATCATTAAACATCATCTGTAGGCTCCTTGCATCCTTTTTCACTGAAGCCTTCAGCAAACACACACACACATGGATATGGACACACATACTTGACACATATTGAGTGCAACCACATGACAAATGATATGCATGAATACATGGTACATGAACAAATAAAGGGAATAGAACGCAAAGGAATATTGGCATAAAAACAGAAAAGAACATCACACACACACACACACACACACACACACAAATACCAGGCGTTTCTGTAATTTCCTGTTTGGAGTCCTGTTTAGGGTTATGCTCTATGTAGCAGGGAAAGTGTTAAAGAAGGGAGAAACCTTAACCCCAAACAGAACTGGAAATTTGATTAGTCTTCTTTCATCTCACATAAATCTGCCATCTGGCACCAACACAATCAATAAAGATCAGGCTTTATGTGACAACCTTTTTGAATTTTGAAGAGTTGTATATAAACAAAATAAAAAGGAAATAAAATAGTCAGCTCTCTTGCATTATCATAAGGTTTAAAAATTAATATGCACACACACATATACACACACACAATAAGGGCAAGTCACAAAGTAGAGAATATAAAGCAAAACAAGCTTTTCTAATCATACAGTAACAGGGAGCACAAATATACTGTACATGTACAGCTAAAAACATATGCTATTTTCTATTTTTAGCTTTCTGCCACATTAGAGAGAAAAGGCAAATCAATTACTATATAAAGGAAGACTTGACAAATCTAGTAGAACCTCAACCTTCCTTAGAAAAGCCAATGTGCCTAAGTAAAGTGTGTAAAGTCCAATAAAGGCTGTTTCCAGACTCCAGACCTCGAGACGGATAAAGCATTCCAGTGACAGATTTGCGCTCTCTTTGCAAAGCCTTGTGGTAAATTCCTTACCCAGAAAGAAAATCCCATTTAATTTTACAAGATCTTTTGACTTCTAAAATCCTACATGATATTTGAGGACCCTAAATGACTTCTTCAACTTCTTTGAGCACTGTATCTTGGTCTTGAAAGACTGCAATTCTATTTTGAGTATACGTGCAACATTTTTTTAAACATAATTGAAAGATGAATAAAGAAACAGCAATCAAAGACTCCAGGGATCAGATTATATTTTCCCTGTGCCAGGAAATGATTAGGAAAAATACTAATAAGATACTAAAGTAAGATACTAGTTTTAGTACTGTGGTATCACAGACATTTTGTCCTGGTTCAGCATCCGAAAATATTACATATGGGACAGCCATTTTAATAATACAAAAAAATATTTTAAAAATTTTCAGTCGTCTCCTTTAGTACTTTAAAGCAAGTTGAAACAACTTAAAATTATAGAAGAATATCACTGAAGCATCAATGATGGTATCCCACCTCATTCAATTTATATTTGGCACAAGGTGGTAAAACGAAATTAAATGTTGATGCTTGTATGCCAGTGAGGGAGCTTTTTAATTCAGGGCAGGATTTCGAAGTTTTGGCTAAAATTCTTGAGTTTAATGTTATTAATGAGTATTGCTTCTCTCGTCTCCCCAGATATTAACAGACATTTCAGATTTTCCAAGCTGCTAATCCAGTGTACCACATCAAACTGTTTTAACAGTGCACCCATAGATTATGGACCTTGGTCAAAAACTAATTTAGAAATACATGTAAGGATTATGTCTCCTTTATTTCCTTATCTAAAATCAGAGGTCCATTTAATTAAATAAAAATAAAAAATGAATAATCCTACATGTTATGTCTTAAATATAATTATGCCTACAATTATATTCTATAAATATGTTTAAGGAAAGCGTACCACCACGTTTTTATAAACCATTACTGGTTCTGACTGTTTAAATGAAATAAATCTTTAGTGAATGGAAGTGAATTTTGTCACAAAGCAGCCACAATCACAGAGAAGCACTAAAGCATAGTCAGCGCTGATAGCAACAGCAGCCCTGTGTTTTTACTTCATATCTTAACATAATTCTTCTTATTTTTTATACAATCTTTTGTAAGTTTTTGTTGTTACTTGTAATACAATCTTATTATTATTATCATTATCATTAATGTTATCGTTGTCATTGTTATTTGATAATAATAATAATAATAATATTAATAATAATAATTACAGTCTCTAACCATATCAAATTCAGGTTAAAATAAAAAAGGTACATACTCTGATAAACACACCTGTATCTCTTGTTGTCCACAGGTACGATGTCCATGGCTATATAATACTGCTGATGTGGATCCAGTCCCACAATTTTAACTCTCATTGCAGGAAACATTCTCCTGTTACACAACAGAATAAACACCAATATTTTGAGAATACTTTACAGTATTATGCAACATAAAATTTTTTTTTTATTAATTTAATTGTACTTAAATAAATAAAAATAGAAAAGTGGGGGCTATTAATGCACTAATTAATATACTTAAAAAAACAACAACAACAAAGGCTCAATGACGTCCATACCATACAGTTACTAGCCTACTCAGCTGGGTTATTTTAAAAAAGAAAAAGAAAAAACGAAAACCCACCATATTACAAAATAAGATTCAGCTGAACAAGTGAAAGTAATGAACAGAGTAGATCTGACACTGGTTTTTAGCTGGCAGCCATCGCCACAACTAACTGTCATTGTCAGAAATGTGGGTTAAATTGTTGCAAACACGGAAAGTAAGTTGAGCAGAGAACCGAATGCAAACCAACCCCTTACTTTACACTTCAAAGCTGCACATTTCTTTTCATTTAAACGCCATAAATCTCTATGTTATAATGAGAAAAATATAATGCGGCTTTTCCACCCTGTAGCGAATGGGCTGAGTTATTGAGGGAACGAGTGCGCGCTCTCACACACACACACACACACACACTCCTGCGAGCTCACTTTGGACTGAAACAAGATGCTTGAATGCATTTCAGCATATATTAGGCTACAAATTAGAAATAAACTGGGCATGAGGAAAATTATACAAAGCTTCTCTCTCAGAAATCAAGCCTTCAAACTGTGATCCTCTTTGGCGCTGCAGTGATACCATCATCCGACATATTTAGTGCATCATGAAACAGAAACCTTTGCACATAATTTAAGGTACATGATCAGACGCTATGAGCAAGTAATAAGCACTTTATAGGTGAAATGCTCTCATATTCCATCATTTGCATACTGAATACACCCTTGAATCATAGGCGTGCGTACAAATGGCAGCTTTATTTTCAAGTGTATATATTAAAAAAAGAAAGGAAGAAAGAAAGAATCGATTCATTGCCAATCGACATTTTTTTCCTGAGCTAGTTCAATGCAAAATTATTTTTATATATTATTATTTCGTCAAACAATATATTGATTGGATTAATAAAAAATGGATTTAAAAATTAGAGTCTAATTCTGTAAAAAAAAAAATAAATAATAATAATTCAAAAACATTTAAAAAAGGGGAGGGAATATGGGTTGATGAATTGTAGTATAATTAAAGCAGAGGCTTTGCTGTGTGAGAGTAGAATAGTTTTCCCAGTTTTGTTTTTTGTCTTTTTCCATCAGCAGCGATGTGAGCTTTACTGTTTCTATACTATGTGGGAAAGGGCAGTATATCCAAATCATGAGCATCTTTTTCACAATTTACTGAATATCGGATGGATAAGTAGTCATTTCGACAGGAATCACAGATTCCAGGTGCCTACATGTCATAAACACCAGGCACTGGTTTGTGTAATGAATCGGTTTTCATTTAGTGGATCAGATCAGGACAGGAATAAACTCGGATTAAAGCAATACTGTTCTTCAGAACAAACCAGGAGAAATGACATGCTCACACTCAGTTGGACCTATACAGCTCGAAAGAGCAGGAAAAAGTAAAAACATATTTTCGGGATATTAATTAAAAGCAGCTCTATGGAGTTACAGGCCCATGATGAGAGGACGGCTCTTCTCTCGCGTGTCCGGAGCCCTCGGCCCCCATGTGTAACACATTAGCACCCCAAAAAATATCACGGCATCGAATTCATCCCCTTGCGAAATTACGGTGTGTGTGTGTGTGTGTGTGTGTGTGTGTGTGTGTGTAGGTGAGCGCGAGAGTGATTGATCTTCGCGCCCTCATGCCATCCTGCTGTGGTGAAGAAATATGTCTTTAATAATACCAAGTATAATTGATGACCTTCCATCAGGACTATTTTTCGAGGGGGAAGGAGGGGAGCTCAGTCATTTTCTCATACAAAAACCCCCCTTGTAAAATGTAGAACTCCCAATCAAATATTTCTTGAAGAAGCACCGACTGTGCTGAGCTGCTTGAAGCTGTAGTTGTACCTCCCAGCCTTGGTGATGATCATTTCCGTGCCGATGTCGTGGAAGCGCTTCCACAGGTCCGCGCACTGCAGCTCCACCTGGATCTCCTCCATGGAGGCGGCGGGGTTCAGATCCGCGGGGCTACCGAGCGAGCACGACGATCTCTCCGCCAGCACCTCACTGTCCGAACCCGGACTGGCCTCGCAGTCTGCAGAGTACAGGATCACCACATAAGCATGCTTATCAAAACTACAGCCAAACAACTCTGTTCAAGGAAAAGTTCGGGTTTAATGGCGCTTCAATAAAATGTTATATTTGTGTTAAACGGGCAACACATTTGTGTTGTGGGTTTAAAGGTCTAAACTAAACTGTATATCTTAATGTATCATGGTCAGACTCAACTCAAAGGCAGTCCAAACACAAATAAAAGACTGGATACAACCGACTAAATGTTTTTGGATGATAAAATGTCAGTGATCATGTCACATCCCTCGCTGTATTTGGGATAAAAATTTTACGATCAAAAGCATCAAATAAACGAAAGGAATACAAAGACAAGTAGGATGATGGTTAATGAAATGTCGTGTGTTGGAAGCTATTATTGAATTGTTTAGTAGTCTTATGACAAGTCACACGAAGGAGCAGTCAAAATTTTCCGCAAATGATTTAATGGTTTGCTGCAAAACACACACACACAGAGACAGAGAGAGACAGAGAGAGAGACAGAGAGAGAGCGAGAGAGAGAGAGAGAGAGAGAGAGAGAGAGTTAATGCTACACCAGCACCTTCATCCACCCTATCCTTAGAAACCAAAAGGAAGCCCTTTAACTGTTTTCTTGTAGCCTATTTATATTTAAATAAAAAAAAAAAATACAAATTTAAAATAAAAAAACAACCTTCAGTTTTCCTGATGGGTACACTCGAAATACACCCCCTCTCAAGACACACACACACACACACACACACGTACACGTACACACAGGCCACTAAGAAAAGACCAAGAGTGAACATAATTTGTGGAGGAGCAGATTTTCATAACCAATAGACTTGTTTTTGGTACGTTTTATTACTAAATACACCGTGCACAGAGACTATTCACACCAGTAAGATTGCTTTGGCAGCACTCGCAGTGCAAATAGGACGCAATGGTGCTGAGGGACTGGACACTGGCCAGCAACATTGGCTTTATAACTCAGTGCATACACAAAACAGGCTCCTAAAGCCCCTTGGCCGTGGCCTTGACTTAGGGAGGAACATTTTTATTACTTTCCTGAAACCATTTTCCTTATCAGCGTCTTAATGTCTCTTTCTTTCACACAAGAAGGAGCTCTGCAGGACTGTTTCGTGGATGTCCAGGAGTCCCAGAGGTCTCACCTCCAGCCAAACCAATCATATGGTACCGTTTCACTGCTGCTGTCATCAACTCCTCGTTTCTTCAACACGAGCTCGCAGGTCTCAATATCACCGCTTGAACTCCATACCAGAAACACTACAACACTAAAGCGATCCGTGCCACTAAGACCCAATGAAAACGTTCTGTGTTTTAATTAGGGGCTAATCTGTGCTCGTAGGTTAATTGTATATGTTTAATACAGGTTCAGAACCCAATTCTCGCCCATCAGTAATAACATTTCGAATAGTCCTGTGTACAATAAATGCCTAGCATAATATTACGATAATGTTGAAATGAGGATGTACATTTCACCTAAAAGTCGTGGTCCAACAACGAATAATTTCTCGGTATGTAATCGATCTGAAGCTATAAACTGAACTGGACTGAATGCAGTGAAGAAGGACTTTAACTTGGGTTTAAGGCGACTTATTAAGCATGAAATATTTGAGTAACCCAATGCAACAGGAACAGAAGCACCTGTTTCCGATGGATTTAATTCAATCCCACGTGAAAGGGAAGCAATAAAGTTAAAGATTAAAACTCCTTTTTAGGGACACATCTGTCGTCTTTCGTTATAAGCTCCTCTCAAAAAGACTCAAAGGCGCATTAGCCGTCTGATTATTTCTGGATAAAACTGAGGAAGCAACATCAGTAAACGAGTGCAAACATTTTCACTGGAACACAGTTCTGTAGTATCTGTATTATACCGACTCACTTGCATTTTGTCCTGTAAAAGTGAACGGAAACTTTGATTATAATTTCATCTCATTTAATTTCACTTCATTATATCTTAATAAACACGAAAACTAACTTGAGGTTCTGTTCATATTAGAGAGTTCAAGTGTAGGTCATTTGGAAGTGAAATAAAAGAGCATAAAACACTAAAACACATTAAAGAATATTTCTTTAATGGAATTTTGTTCCCATCATTTCTTGTTCAGACTCTTGGCATTATACACCTGTCACCAGAAGACATCCTAACGTGGAAAATACTTTAGTGTGGCTTTCTTTTGTAGTCTACTGCCAAGAACATTGCTGGAAATAATATGGAGGCACAAGAGTGATTTAAATATAATCTAGATTTGCATTTCTATCAAATTTAAAGAATGTTGAAAAAAAGGTTTATATCACTTATGTACAAATATAAATTATATATATATATATATATATATATATATAGATAGATAGATAGATAGATAGATAGATAGATAGATAGATATCACTAAGGAAAAACGGAACTGAACATTTAATACAATTCAAAACAGGACAGCAAAGTACTGTTGGGACTGACAAGAAAATAAAATTCCAGTGCAATTTAATCCTAATAAAGAATTATAGTTTGTACATATTATATACAAATTAAAAAGCGAGGTGGGAATGAAATAAAATTCCACAATTTCTAATAACGAAATAAAGCATAATATACACTTATATCTTTCTCAATATATAGAAACATGATAAATGATTACAAGGGACTTCATTTACTTTAAACCACGGTCCGGAGACGATGCCGCAGGACTGCCTGTATGAAGTGTATTGAAGGTGTGAAGGGAACCTTAGCAGCTTATTGTTCAGCTGATGTAACTGCTGGTGGTGATTTCCGCGATCTGTCCCTAGAATTGTTTGTTCACACCGCACATGCCACAACTACCCCGACCCCGAAATGACGTGTTTAATAGTTATCAGAAATGGGAGATCATCTCCTTTTTGTACTTTATTCTTCATTTAAAGCTTTCTGATCTCTGTGTTCAGATAAACACTACAATTATCCATCTCCATGGAAACAGTCAATACTGCAGAAGAGTATAGAATAGAATTCACTGAACAATACAGTCTTATTACACAGATGATGATGATGATGATGATGATGATGATTATTACTATCTGGAAGATTGAATTTTTCAAAGCATCATCTATCTGAAGTCGAGATCAATGTAAAGTGAAGTGCACGTCTCACAGTCTTTAATAGTCTGATTATTAGGTTCGACATTATTTAGGCTGCATGTTTTATAAATGGTATGAAACATATTATTTCTACCGAGCACCCTTGGTCACCGCTGTGGCGGTAGATCATTTTTTAGAAGGCCTTGTAATAAAAAACGGGGGAAAGTGGTCTATACTTATATTAATTTAAAAAAAATACATATGTCATTTAATGACATTATATCCTTTATTCTTAGCTGACCAGAAATTTTAAATTCAACTATTAATCCTTTTTTATTATTATTTATTTTTAAACAGCATGCTGAAGTAACGTTCCCTGAACAATCCTAAATCTCATCTATGCTTTATGATATTATTTTAATAAAAACAATATTATATGAGATGCCATCTTATAGTCCACCTCACTGGCTCGGATAATAAAGTGATGACTGGCGCTACAGCTGATCGACCTCTCAGTTTAGTCCGACAACAATCTTCCAGACAGATACACACACTCTCTCTCTCTCTCTCTCTCTCTCTCTCTCTCTCTCACACACACACACACACACACGAATTCAAAGTCCCTTACACTGTGATCAGACAGGACGTGAACATTTATATTCTGGGCTGTACTGAGCACTGAGGCTCACTCTTGAGGATCTTGCTAGTGAGGTTTTTAATCAAAGTGCACACCAACTTCAGACAAAACAGTAAAGAGAGTAATTTAGTAATAATGGTGCAGTAGTTTTAATCGAGGCCTGAAGTAACGTTTCCTAAACGTATCTTACTCTGATTTTCATAAGGAGACTGTCAATAAAAGTTACTCTGACAATTCGGGGGCTTTTATAATAAAGAATTTTGCAGACATTCAGGTTATGTTGTTGATGCTAAAAATACATACACATGCACCACAAAATCAGGGTGCAGCTTACAATAGCTACATGTGATTTCTCTTAAATAATTCGGGTTTTTTTTAGGAACTGCACCATCAGGTATTCTGCATATTGCATCCATACAAACAATGTTTTAATATTGTTTCCATAGTACTTATGATTTTGGATGTATTTTTCTCATTTCTTTAATTAGTTTCACTCCTACAGCTGAGAGGACTTCAGAAAAAAGCTCAGGCAAACCCTGCGGCTGTTTGACTGTTGTTTGATTGGTTGTTATTATTATTCATCCTTTAATTGCCTTGTTATAAGACGAAGGCACGTGTACGTAAACACCAGCGTTACACACAACTGTGCGGAGTACATGGTGAGTGTATAACCGACCGAGGTGAAGGCGTGATTGCGCACTAACCCGGGTCGATATCCAGGCATTGACTGGTGTCCTCTCCGTCTCCCAGCTGCCCGTTGCTTGCGAGGTTTTCCATAGAGAGCTCGAGAGCTTTCTCCTCCCAACCCCGGAGCTTGCGCTTTTTGTTGGTTCCGATGAGGGCCTCCACCGAGAAGGCGTGCGCTCTGGAGCTCAGCGCGGCGGCCGATCTCCTCCTCTCGCTCATCTCTCCCTCACCAAATCCAGCCCAGAGTCAACCTTAACAACGCCTTCCGCAAACACCAAGCGCAGGGTTGGCGCACACACGCACAGTGATCGTACAAGTTCAAAAAGTTCTCCAATGACAAAAAATAATCCAAATGAACATCTAATTCGCACGTGTAAACATCCTGCACACGTGCGAGGCCATTCCTAAAGTGCTCATCAGCTCCAAACTGTATTTTTCTCATATAATCTTCTAGTGCTGTGTGGCTCCACTTTCTTCTCCTCTGCCTCTGTGCCTTTCTTTCTCCTCTCTGATTGATACTCGCATCTGGAGAACTTTTTTTTTTTTTTTTCGAAGCGTCGAGGGCAACCCTCTAACTCCTTGTCAAACTCTGTTCAGCCAATCACACACGGGGAAGCAGCACGAGCCAAAATGCGCGGTCCAATGGGGAAGGAGGACAAAAATCCCGTCGTCACGGAGAAGTCCATTTCAGACGGGCCGCAGTTCAAAACAAAGCGTCCACTTGCCTAGTGATCTTACAGGAAAAAATAATAAACGGAAAAAAGAAATTGCTTTTAAAATGCTATAGTCGATAGTTTAAAGTACTTCAAAAATAATGCTGCGTGTCCCATAGGAACCTCATATGTCTCATATGTGAGTCTTGAATTAGATTTCACTTTAATGTTGTGTTGCCATTTATTCCTGCAGCTATAATAGGCTACATTTCCTAATTTATAATTATTAGGGATCGAACAACCCACAGATTAATTTGTATAAATGTACACATTCGATCTTGCATTCTGATTTATGAAGCTATTATCCGAATTTAGGACCAATTTCTACCAGTTGATTTACTCCTCCAGTGCAGATCGACTTTCACAGCCAATTTCCTCCTAATTCCTACAAGTAAAACAGTGACATTAAACTAGAATATATTTACGCACAGAATCTGGTTTAGAGAGAAAACAGGCGGTACAGTAACTAAGCAAGTGTTTTAATTTTTTATTTTTTAAGTCAAATAAATCTGAAGACTGAACTTCTGTATATAGGCTATATATGAACTAGCGGGAGGAAATAACTCAACCTCCCAGTTTAAGGATTAGGACTGACTCAAATTGTACAGGCGGAAATCAGTGTAAACAAAACAGTAGGCAATAACACTGTTGAAAACAGGAAATCAAATAATAATAATATGATGCCTATTTAGTATTCTGTAATAACATCAGGTCTTTAAATTCTTTATAAATACACAGCTATGGCAGATGAAGAATTACTTCCAAAAATGTAATACGGAATTTGAAACCACCGATTAAATTGAACAGCCATATTATTCATTTAAACAGTGAAATAGGCGTTTTCTGATTACTGTAATAAACAAGCGAATAGGCTGAAAGAGTCGTTTAGATTTTTGCCAAAAACGTCCGTTTAATGAAATCGATGATGCGCTCAAATGCGCGCATTGCTTTAGCATCACTCCTAAAGAAAAACACTGAACTTCTTTCGATATTAAAATTAATATAAAATTCATAGGAGCACAAGTGTTCAAGAAGTGAAGATCAAATGCATGGAAATTATTATTATTATTATTATTATCATCATCATCCATATTATTAATAATAAAAAAAAATAATAAAAAAAAAATTAATAATAATAAATTTAATGTTGACTGTTTTTTTGCACACAAAACTATCAGTTGGATCTATATTTAAAAATAACATTCGTTACACTGTTTAAATGTCATTTGAATTGAGAGGCTTATGCAGCGCTTCAAGAGGGAATTTTGCGCCTTTCAGCCTCTAACGAGTTTCTTCGTGAAACAAAATTATCAGGTAATTTGTGCTAGTATTTAGCAACCAACCCTCAGGCTGTAGAGTGCAATACGGACTGTGTCAGTAAAACACCCGTACCCCTTCTCTCCAAAACCAGACAATCGCAAATCCAGGGGAAAAACCTAAGAAATATTACTGATGTAGTCCAATGACTGAGAGATTTTGCGCTGCAGGTTTGAGAGTGCCCCCTGTCATGTCACCAATGCTGCGTGCTTGTGTGTGTGTGTGTGTGTGTGTGTGTACAAAGAGGACTCACTGCAAAGACACAACTAAACCACAAGCACAATAGTCAGGACGGCAGGATGGTTTTTTTGTTTGTTTTTGTTTTGGTGCTCTTCCTTGGTTGAACAAATCTCTCGAGTAGAATCCATGACTTCACAAGGAACAATCAAACAGGCGCAAAAATATTATCACGTAATAAACCAGGCAAGGGTGCGAGAAATGTACACATCATGACTTAATAGGCCTAAAGCCTGGAAAAAAGTCTAGACATGTCAGGACCTAAACGGTATGGTCCTGCGGCCGTTATAACGTGTAATAAAAATGTAGATTCACTTCCTAACCTTAAATCATATTAAATGGGCACATTTTACTGCACAGGTAGTGTATAATCGGATCCTTTTTAGTGAGACAGGCTATTTTCAGCGACAGCAGGACATTTCCGTAGAACCCTTCAGTACCTCCAAATACTGGAGACTGCAGTAAAGTGCTGTGGAGGTGAAACAGCAGTCTGCCCTGAGCCCAAACCCAGCTTTGATTCACTCCACTGGACATTGGAGTAGAGCAGAGGGCAATTAATCGCCAAGTAAGATTTCCGCAGCACAGCTGCACCACAGAAACACACCCTTTTATTTATGGCTGCTGTTTCATGCACCACTTTTAAAGATATTATGGAGAATATATTACACACTTAAGAATAACATTTACTTAAACGTCTTTTATACACCGGCTGTTTTTACGTTCTTTCCGCACAATTATGCTGAGTGCTGATTTAAGATGCAAGCGTCACGTGACTTCTTTCACTGTAAGACGGAAAATGAAGCACATGATGAGGGATGATGGCGTTTCTCTTGATCTACAGTTCTGAGTACTGATTAGAACAGCTGAAACGTTATGGGGATCACGGAGAGGCACAATAAACACGTTTTGAACGGACACACACACACACACACACATATACATACATA
>JAQMYF010000012.1:40960182-40979784 GCA_030014195.1 Neosilurus mollespiculum | reverse complement strand
ATATATACACATACATACACACATACATACATACATACCTTAAAATTGATTTATTTATCTCTATATTTTGACTAGCACAAGGGGTAATATTGGATATTTTAGGACTAACTTTTATTTTTAAAGAAAAATATCTGGAAGCATCTGACGAAAGCTGATACAGGTTCTGTTTTTGCTTTACATATAAACCCTCTTCCCAAACCAATTAAGTCTAAATATCAAAATAAAAATGACAACCACTGTACAGTTTTAAATTTATTAGGGCTAGTGTAAAGAAAAAGTATAAAAAATGTGCCACTCAAACAGAATGGATAAAGTTATCCTTGCCACACAGTCATGTCATTCCACCAGTATAGACTCTTGGGTGTCACCTGTTCATAAACAGATGAACTTACAGATATATGTATTGTGTAGTTACTGAAATTTCATTTACTTTTGTGTGATATAAGATATTCCTGTACCTCATTTCTAAAAAATACACAGAAGAGGGGAATGAAACAAAATAAATAGAAAAGTCAAATATAAAATTATTAAAACAGACACGTGACAACACCCAAACATTTTAGAGCAATTTACCAAGCAATAAAATCTCATTCACACCGTACTCTATATCCACCTGTGACAAACTGTGTCATCTGATGATTAGGAGAAGCCCACCCGTTTCCTGACCTCCTGCATCACTGGGGCAGCCAGACTGCGGGCTTTCTCCGCCCCATTGGCTAACACACACTCCAGGTGGCTCCTGTCAGTTTTCAGTCTCTGGATCTCTTGCCTGATGGGCTCTATTCTCTGCACCACAGCTTCTGCCACCACAGTCTTATACCTGCCAGTGTCCAGCCCTTTGGCTAACCTGACCACATCCTCCACCGTCTGGCCTGAAACAGCAGCATGAATGGACACCAGATTGGCTACACCTGGCCGACCCACAGGATCAAAGGTGACCTCGGATGTGAAATCAGTCACAGCTCGGCGGATTTTAAATACAATGTCATCAGGGGTATCGGTAAGGAATATGGTGGCTAACTTCTGTGGATCTGACTTAGACATCTTAGAAGATGGATCTCTTAAGGATTTTACCTTCCGTGTAGAGCCTGACAGGGAAAAACAAATATCAAATTAATGCTAAAGTGTAGAACTGAATACAACATCACAAGACACGCACTAGTAATGATTTACAAACTCAGTGTTACACAGGGAAGGAAAATTTTGTAATAAAAATGGTCTTCAAGATAAAATTATTGTTCAGTGTTCCCCTCTTCTACACCCTAGAGGTGCCATGACACAGATGAATCAGAATTGCTGATACTTTGATATGATGTCTATAACTAGTTTGTCTAGTGCTTCTCTGCTCTGGCACTAGCACTGACACATAGATCCAAAAGTGAAGCCAGAGATTTTTTTTTGTATAATATTCGAGTAATAAATAAATAAAAAGTACAATATAGTTCCAGACCAAGTTCTCATCATTACCCCATCAAAATTATGTGGAGAGATCACCAATCTATTATCCCTATGTTATGTTGAAAGAAAAGGAAAGAGAAAGTCCTTTAATCATGCCATACATGATTGGTTTCATATTGTGTTCTTACAAGGCAGATAATTGGAGAGCATAAAAGGGGCTCGAAGACGAACTTGTCCTGCTGCTATTTTGACGTAACCATCTATACCAAGTAAAAGGATACGTTTCCCCGTGTATGGCTGATTGACTGTGCATGCGTGTATGTACATACACAGATGCAACACACACTGCTCAAGTCACTGAGAGGAGGACTAAGCATGCATTTAATTAGTGCTGACTACATATGCTCATGTTCACAGAGTCAGTGAGTGATTAGTCTTCAATTTTAGACCATAGATCTGTCCTAGGAGGAAAAACAGTTCAGTGATAACAAAGTAGAGTTTAAAATAAATAAATAAATCTGGACACTTACTATGTAGCGCACGGGGCTCAGGAAAAAGCTCTCCATAATTGTTGTTGAAAATACGGGCTAGGTCCTGGGCTAATTCTAAATGTTGGATCTGATCCTCCCCTACCGGCACATATGTGGATCTGCACATAACAGTAAGAGTCAGAAACGTAATTAATCACCATCACTATTTACACGGTGTGAAGCAAATACAACAGGTCTTACTTGTAGAGTAATATATCTGCAGCCTGCAAAACTGGGTAGGTATACAAACCTACACTTCCTTCACTCTTCTGCTTACTCTTCATCTAAGGAGCAGAGAAGGAGAGGGAGAGGGGGAGAGAGAGAAATTAATATGGATTAAAAAAAACAGATAAACCCAGTGGCAACCACAAAACATTGAAACGCCTTGTCGAAACAGTCTATTTGATAATTTCTGCAGCATCTCCCTTTTTTCACACGTTAACACATGCAGGCTGCATTCAAAGGCCGTTTTACGCCACGTTTAACATGCACTCAGCTGTTGAGTAAACAGCAAGGTCTTTTCCCTACAGTGATGAGAGGCTGCTGCCTGAGCATTCCTACATAGACACACACACACACACACACACTATAAAACTGAGCTGTGCTTTTGGGAATGTCAGACACCTCTCCATCACGGTACAGCAGGTTATTATGAGAACACGGGGGAAACTCAAACATCAGGCCTGGCAGAAGACACGATGCTCAGCTAGTCAGTCGAGATTTAGTATTGCCTAAAGAAATATTAATGAGCATTTTTAAACCAAATAATTCTTATAAAATAAATACAGAATCATTACTTTCCACTGAGGTAGGTGGCGTAAACGAGGCATGCTGGTCAGGCAGCCCAAGATCCAGGAGAGCTCAGCATGCTCTGAAACCTGCATGGGACAGAATGTATTTCTTTAAATCTCATACAACACACTGCAGATAATAGTCATAGACTTTTACAGCCATACTGCTTTCAATAAATCCCAGTGTATATATTCACATAGTATAATAATATCCTGTGATAATCCCTCTGTATGACCGGGAGGAAAAAAAAGCTTTAATATACAGAAACACATGCAGGCATACACACAGAGAGACAGGTTCACACAGACATGCACGGAAACAGACAGCTACACATGCAAAGAGATATGCAGACAGACAGATACACACAGACATAGCACACCTCCGAACAAGTCCCCAGTAAGTCTCTCCTTCCCCCTCATCTGGTCTAATAACATTAATGGCATTAAATCGGCCCATCATCTGGGGCTTAGAGAGCATGGACACTTAAAGAGGTCTTTGCCTCATGCTAAAACCATGTGAGAAAGCTCTCATGCAGGGCTTTTGGAAGTGTATATCCTGCCAAAAACTCCAGTTGAGGCACTAAAGCCTTCTGCTTTAGAGAATTTAGGTTTATGGCTATTGGCGATGTGGCCGCCATCTCCCTCGATTACAAAGGGATTCTAAAGACCCTGATGTAAACCATAGCAAGAATGAACATTAGGAGCAATTTTACACCACGTTATGAAGTATTAGTTTTAGCCAGGCTAATACATGCGAGAAGGTGTTAGAGAATAAGGACTGAAGAAAACAAAGCCATTCCATTTACAAATGTTACCCAGCACAGGGGTAAAATTGTAACTGTGTATACGAGTCGGAAGGCTGCAACACGGCAACGGAGTTATATAACCTGGTAACGATAACGTTAGTGGGGCTCCAGAGTACAAAACATAAATACTGATTTTTCTTCATCCATATCAACATTCAACTGAGATGAGAGCTTGGATTTTATATACACTTTGATTTATGGGCCAGTTTCTGTAATTCCAAACTAACAGAAATATTCACATAAATTTCACTCTCTGGTGTGTGGATATTATTCCCATAAAAAAGGGGGTTTAACCTCAACACACACACACACACACACACACACACACACACACACACACACACACAATTACTTTAGATCCAACTGATTTCAGATTGTCACCATTTTTTCAATGAAGTCAAGTGTTTTCTTTGGACAGCACTTTTATTTTTACATGTGGAACAGTCCTGTGCTGGTGTGTTCAATGGGAGGTCTTTAGCCCTGCCAAGATATGTGGCATGAAGTTAAACTGGAATAAAAACAGAAGTGTGGGAGTGTGTGTGTGTAAGAAAACCATACATACTGAACACAACCCTACTCATCTACTCAGTATCTCATCTTCTACCATGTCTGTAAGTGCACAGACACACAAACACACACACATACAGGTAGCTGAAAGCAAGACTGGCCCAAGCTGATCCCAGAAATAAGGTTAGATGAAGAGTTTTTAAATCTGAGCTGCTGAGTTTGTGCTCACTGTGGGTCTATTATTATCGTCTCTGTTTACTTCGTGTGGCTTTCTTTGATGTAAATGATGGAAACGGTTTTAAACATTTTCACTGACTAGAGAATTTGTTGAGCCCACAGTTAAGATAGGCATCAGTTTAGTAAAATAAGCACAGAAACAAACCTCAATTAAATAAACATTTACTGATGGTGCGGATTCTCGCTGACTCTCGATTGGTGAACATGATAAATGGCTTGTTGTCATCCAAGAAAAGGCCTAAGATTCATTTATCATTTTCTTGTCAAGTTAACTATAAATAAGTAATAAAAACAACCAAAAGCATCTAGATGTGGAGTGAAGGTTTATCGCTCATGCTCTGACATCAGTACTGTTTTCTTTTTTAAGAGCATAAAATTGAAATCTTGTTTAAAAACACATGTTCACCTCTTATTATAGTATCAAAAAAAGCTGCTGTGTTGCGCAATGAGCTGTATGTGTGACTGACCACAGACTGCTGGAAAAGGATAGAGCGTGTGGGGTCAATGCCACAGGCCAGCAGGCTGGCTGCTATGTCCAGAATGTTGTTATGTAGTAACTCTGGGTTTTGAGGCTGGGTGATGGAGTGCAGATCAACGATGCTGTACAACACTGAGCTGTGATCCTTCTGTATGGCCACCCAGCTCTCCAGAGCACCGAGGTAGTTTCCCAAGTGAGGAATCCCAGTGGGCTGGATTCCTGAGAACACACGCCCTCCATGAAGGCCCTACAGAGAGAGGGAGGGTTAAAGGTAGCTATAAGCCAATAAAACACTGCGGTTAAGAGACATGAAATACGTGCACACAGGAGCCTATTCTGAACATACATATTTGGATGACACAAAAATTATACTGACAAATGATACATAAAAAATAGAAGAGAGGAGAGAGGGGGGTGGATGAGAAGGCACCTGCACTGACCCTGGATAGAAAGCTTGCGAAATGAAGGGAATTCTGCACAATGGTTTTGGGTTGCTATCGAAATGATCAATCTAAAACATCTCTCACACTCTCCCTCACACACACACACACACACACACACACACACACACACTGTGTTTCCCACTGGCAAAGGAGCAGCAGAAACAGCCCCTGGCCAATGAAAACACCCCATCTTCACCAAATGAGAATGTTTTAAGAGCTGCGTGTTTAAAGGCTAACATTCAGTAGCGACACAACAATAGAAATCCATAAAAAGATAAACAAGTCTTGGAATGGGGTTCGTCCATTTTTCCTTTATCAAAAGACGAGAGAGGCACTTTCCAACTAACGGATCCGTCAGTAGACGCTGTTCTGCGTTTAACAGGCTGCAGTCTGGTCTGGCACCGCTTTACTGAGAGAGTTCCAGGTTAAGCAGCTTGATTCCATGTCGACATGGCACTTTGCCGTTGCCACTGCACAGTGAGCCGAGGTAAAGAGGGCAGAGGGAAAGGTGGAGAGCAACTGCAGATTTATCAGCAGGAAAGAGAACTAAATTTATTTTAGATGGAATTTTGTAGTTTTTGGGTGAATAGTCATGAGGACATGGATCATAATATATAACATGATGCACTGTTGGCCTTGACATGGTCTAGCGAGCTGTTCAGAGTGTACCCCACTGTCACCCAGTGTCGGCTGAGATGGGCTCCAGCCTCTCCATGACCCTAATAGGATTAAGCGGTTCGGAAAATGAGTGAGTGATGACGCACTTTTCAGAAGTGTACTTACTCTTTTGGTCATGAATGTCATGGCGATAATTGGCTTTCAGTGTCTTATTTAAACTGTTCTTGTTACAGAAAGATTGTACAACATATATCTTTATTTAAAAAACAATTACTACACAAGCATTTTTCTTTTGAGATCTCTAGAATCAGCACAGAGTAAAGATTATACACAGTGGGCCAAAAATATACACATTCCAACCGGTATTATTAATTCTGTGATGCTAAAAGTACCCACATGCCAAGGTCTTTTAACTTCCTGGTAATGATCACGACTGACTACAGCTGGTAGCATCTCTGTGCCTCCATTAAAAGGGATGGTTTGATAACACTTACAGGGATTGACTAACACTATGTTACAGTGGGAAAGTCCAAGGAGCTCAGTGCAGCAATGCAAGCTCTTGGCACCAATACAAATGATGACTCAAAGGTTATCATTAGCAAAAAGTTGTACAGGTTAGCGGGATGTGTAACCAATTAGCCACAGTCTGGAAGAAAACCCAAACCTTTCCCCTTAGCTGAGTGGAAATTGGTTCAGATGATCAGAAACAACCCAAGAACTCCCAGCTAGTAGGGGCCAGCTACTGAAATCCCAGTGTCACTGTCTATAGTCAACTGGATTTTACATCGCAATGTGCCAAGAGTCTGCCGTCAAAGAAGGAAGCCTCTGCTCCAAAATCGACACGTTAAAGCATGTATGTCAAACTCAAGGCCTGTGGTCCAAATCTGGCCCTCCAACTCATTTTATGTGGCCCACAAGAGCGTTCAAAGAATGATTATCGTACATTCTTAGCCTCTATCAATATCATGAAACCTAATTTGTCATCCTTCCACTAGGTGGCAGCAGCCGATATCAAGTAAACAACTAGTCATTCATGACTCAAGAAAGATTGCATGATAGCTTGACTCTGTTAAGCTTTGTCCAACGAATCAATATACCATGCATGTGATGTGGCACTCAGTGAAAACGACCACTGACTAAAGTTTGACTATAGTTTACAGCTGAAAAACTTTTTTTCCTGCTAAAGGTACATGTTGTACAGTCATTCTGTCCCAGAAAAAGAACTGTTCAAAGAAATCACTGAAAGCTAAATATAAATATCAAAGGAAGCCAGTACTCTTAACATAGAAAATGCCATGTGGACAGTAACCATAGCTTATGTGCTATGAGGTGGCAATGTTACCCGCTGCACTAGCATGCTGCCCATATGACTGGTGAATACAGGAATAAATACGCATTGTGATTTCGTAACATATCTGCATGTAGTGATCACTTACTCACTATATTTTTTACAGGATAGATCACAAGTATTGGTAGATTTCCATATCAGATTCCACAATGCCTAGTCAACTTTTGAAATAAATCCAAACCAAAAAAAAAATACAAATCTTGAAATAATTCAAATACAATATTTTAAAGTCAACAGTATGTAAGAAAATTTTGAGCTCAATCTACTGTATGTAAAGATTTGCTCTTCACATTACATTTCTGAGTGTGTGGTTGGATATAACTATACCAGACATTGTAATACATGAATTTAATTATGGCCTGTTGAAAGTCTGATATTACGGCCTGATCTGAGCTGATTTTGGCTCAAGGCTAGTCTTGATATTGCAGTACAAGACAACTAATGCAAAGTTATTAACCAGTAAGCCTGAAGAAAGGAACAGCTTATTATTTCTATAGTTAAGTGAGCAGTGATTGCGCAGTGGCCTGGATGCAGAGGGCCTCTCAGAGGTGTCAGGAGTGATTTTAGTGCATACACTCTGAGTCTGGCTAATGTGTGTTCTCACCTCGCTCTGACAAACCAAATGCATGTTTCCTTTTCCCCTTCAGGCAGCCATTACCCTCTCAGACATGGTAATGTGTCATTTGAGACAATCATGCATAAGCTGAAACAAGGCTAACCCCAAACTACTGATGGAATAATCATACTATCAGACTTCAAATCTCCCCACACCTACACATGTCGGAAATTTATGAAGGGGGAAAGTCAACATAAAGTGTTTTTATTTGGCATTTACTGTGCATTAGATTTTTATTTGGCATTTTTTGACTATATATTAGTTGTCTGATGTTTGTGTGAATACTGCTGACTACACAAAAACAGAAACTGGCCCTTTGGGGATAATAAAGCCATCCTTATTCAAGCCTTAACACTTATAGGAAAAGTTGGAAAGAATTAATTTAAAGCTTCACATGCCTCAACAGCAGAGTCTCGGCAATATCGAGTGCCAAAGCTGCAGGGGGTTAAAGCGTATTCCTAACAAGCCAGCGTCCCTCATTATTTATATCACTGACCCGTCTAAGAACATGGGACGACTTGTCAGGTGCTTTTTTTCTGGTGGGGAAAATGTTTAGAGGTGTTCACACTGAGAGGGGACCAGATGCAGATGGAAACTTGTATTCCCCTGAGACACACTCGTTCCTTTTTCACACGTTTTTCTTTTATAAGCTCATTAACATTATTGGTATTCCAAGTCCTGGGGCTTCAACAGACAGGTGCAGTACATACTGTTCCTATATGTTCACCTCAGAGTGACATAGCTCATTACATTACTGCTCTTCCGCATGTCATCAATAACAAGCAATGGCAGGTTGCCATCTAAGGAATTATAATCCATTAGTCAGAACCTTAAGACAGGAAAGCCATGGAATAGGTAAGAGGTAAGAAACTGTACGTAAATAAATCGGAAATACGAAGGACAACATGTCAATTTTTAGGCACTGCCAAGTGCAATAGCAATTATGGACCAACATTTTACTGTTTTGTCATCTCATCTGATGGATAAATTTTTTTCTATCTCCAAATATTGAGATAACAGTCATTAAATAGCCATCTACCTTCCACTGCTTGAATATTTTTCTACCAATACCCAATGAATAACTTCCTTCCACTCGGTTTGTTCCTGATGACACTTGTCAGGCTTATAGTAAACTTTGTGTGTTCTCTCCACATTTTATACAGACATCCACAACGGTGCTGTACCAGAGCAGGTGTTAAAAGTTTTGTCCACCAACATCTGACATACGGTGCATGTATTAGCTTGTACCGCGGGTAAGTGTGTGACACCAACAAACCTGTTTTTAGACTGGAATATTTTGCCAGTGTATATGTACATACACTGTATGGATTCTTGCCTACTGCAGAAAAAGTTCACAGAGGTGAGAGCAAGTTTGTTTACTATCAATCATCCAACCCGAAGAACCAAAAAAGGAAAAGTACAGAGGACAATGGAGTGTTTCAGTTTCATCCGTAATGCATGGCTCATTTCCACACAGTGAAGACTGGAAACATTAGCAACAGGGACGGAAAACTAGTGTCAGATCCACTACTATGCAAATGCTCCAAAAAACAGCTCCTCAGAATGTTAAAACTGGATTTTAAGGTTAGAAAAAAAATGGTTGCTATAATTTATTGGATCGTATTGTTTTTATTTATTTATAATTTAATCTATAATTTATTGTATTGCATTAGTCTTTAAGTTTTAATATCGGAACAAATATTAATAGGTAAAACACCTGAGGACCATGCACATTACACACACAATACTTGATGTAAACCAAAAGGAGGTACAGCATTAGTCAAGTTCACTTCAGCACCCTAAAAAAACATTTTGTTTATTCTACAAGTGTTCAACTTCGCAAAGGATTCTCAGCCTATCTAGAAAAGTAGGCAGTGCATTTACAGCTGAGAGAATGGGAAGACAGGCACTACTCACAGTGCACTTCCCACGAGCAAGCAGAAAAACACACAGAACTCTCTGTTGGTGTGTGTCAGTGTAGCCTTATGCACCCTATTAAAATAGGCAGCATGCTGAAAAACAAGGCCGCTGCTGCAGCCTCCTTCCCACACCCGCTCACTCAGCCCTGCTGGACCAGCCTACTATCAAATCACTGCTTTAGTGAACTACTGAACATGAGAGAAAGTTTAGTGGTCCTACTGCTGCTTTTAAAAGTGTGATACAGTGGGGCACCGCATGTTTTCTCTGCATTGAAACACACTCAGCTTGAAGTAAAGTGCGAATGACCTAAAATAAAAACAGAGTGTGTAGAATGAAAGGGATCTGGGAATGATTGGGGGGGGGGGGGCACAAGAGAAAGAGAGAAAGAGAGAGAGAAAGAGAGAATGAGCGAGAGAGAATGAGAGCGAGAGAATGAGAGAGAGAGAGAGAGAGCGAGAGAATGAGAGAGAGAAGCATTTCAGAGGAAGGGGCAGTGTTCAAGAGGTGGCAGGGGGGCTGGTGGAAGACGGAACGTTTGATTAAATCTGCAGTTGACATTTCGGACAGGTGAGATTGATGAGGTTCCTCTGTGCTTCACACTGTGCAGAGAGTGCAGGAAGAAGAACAGAAATGTATAGTGTGGAGAGCCAGAGCCAGGGGCCCTCTCGCACCGTGGGGTCCCAAACCTGATTAATGGTGCTGAAGTCCCTTCAAAAACAGCGCTTGCAGGAGAAAGGGCAGCGCCGCTCTCCAAAAATAACCAGGACAGGACAGCTGAACCACTACGCACCGCTGCTCAACAAGCCCATGGGGCTAGAGGCCTAAAGCAGCATTGGAGACGTTTAGAACCACTGACTTTTATTACTATACCATCCACACACTGTTGATCATCTTACAATAGCCACTAAATTGATTATTATTATTACTAGTAGTAGTAATAGTAGGAGGAGGAGGAGTATAGATAAGTAATCGTAGAAATAAAAACGAGCATTGTAATCAGCCCTGAGCAAAAGGCAGTAAAGATACAGGCTTACAGTAACAGCATAATAAGACAAAAGCTACAGGTTTTGCCCATCATCATAAAATATTTTTGCTACTAAATAAAGTGCTTTTTAATACTCTATGTTTGAGGGAAAAGACTGAGTTGTTGCCCAACTTATAACACTTTAGCCACATAAAACTTGAAGCTAAGCAGAAATAACCACACACCTCATAAATTAATAAAGATATAATTATGGTAATACTCAGGTGTAGCTCTTTCCAACATCCTATTCTCCCCCTCGCCGTCTTTCCCCATTGCTCATGCTGTCTAATTTCCTCTAGTACAAGCAGTGAATGTTGACTTAAGTGCAACCCTAAAGTGTGATACCGGATAGTCTCCAGGTACAATTTAATTAAACACGTCAGATTGCCTGAAAGTACAAGCCTACATGGAGGATGACGCAAGACACTACCAAGACTCCAGTGGAGCTCAGAGCTAAAACACAATGAGTGAATTATCTGGAAAGAAAGAACAAGTCTACTAAATCTAAGGTTGCCTTTAAAGCTGCTTTCATTCTTCAAGATGATGAACCTAATAATAACAGTGCAGAGTGAATTAAAGTGCTTAAGTGACATGTAAAAACAAATTATTATATAAATTATATAATTCATTTAATCAGGCCTGCATGATATATACGGTTCTCTTCCGCTTGCTCTTTCTCCTGCGTGCTGCTGAGACCTGGGTAATGGTTTTAACTGACATGAGAGTGAGTGCGTCTGGACTTATGGAGAATTAGGATCTGTTTTCCTCTGTGTAAAGGCAAAGGGCTGACATGACTGATATCAGCCATTAAGACCACAAGCGATTAAGAGCTGCATAGGGAACACTATGTTTTATCACACAGTCAGAGATCTCAGCCCACAGAGGCCCATTGCCATGCTATACAACGTACATGAGGCCAAGCTGAACAATTTCAAATATTCACTCAAGACAACATATAAAGCAGTTTTGCTATAAAAGAGACGAAAATTATTTAACCAATATTAGAATTATTAGGATAAAAATGAAACTTTGCTGTTAATTACACAATTGAGGTAATTTGCATAAAGATATTTAAATATACAATGAATACCTTATTTAATTTCCAAGTCAGCAAAAAATGTATAAAAAAAATTTTGCTTTACTTTGCTTAAGCCAGCTTAAAATTGGTCAGGTGACGCTATTTTTAGACTATCAGCAACAATGGCGACGACAAGAAAGCAAGGCAGGCCAGCTGGCACCTGAGAATTTCCTGAATCAGAAAGGAAAGAGCGAAAAAGACAGTCAGACAGAGACAGAAATAGAGAAAATATTTTCTTTTGGAGAGCATTTTGAGAGATGGAATAGAGTGAAAGGTGAGCTGAACTTGGGACTCGACGCTACAGTGGATGGTACATGTATTGTGTTTCACATGTTTTACACTGTATAATTCAAAAATCTTTATAATGTATTGCTCAGTTCTTACAACTTACACATCCAAATCCGAATCTACCCCAAATTCACACAATTACGACTTATATATGCGATCATGTATGTAAATGTTAAAAAATCTCGATTCAAAATCATCTATTCCATGACACTAAAATTTCACTCGGATACGCCATATATAGCTTTAAGACAAAAAAAAGGTGAAAATTACTTTTGACCATGGTTCATTCACTGAAACTGGGTCAAATTTAATGGTTTACATATATACCTAATATTTTCCAAAAAGTATAGAGAATTAAAAGAGCAATTCCTGCCCGAAACACACAACATGGACACATACAACAACAAAATAATTCCGATACATCCAGCAAAATAAATAAATAAATAAAAATCTTTCGGCATAATTGGTTGCAATGTGTGGATGAACATTGTGACTTTTTTGTTCCTTATGTTTCATGCCATGCTATCGCCAAAGTATCAAATCAGAATGCAAATAGTAGGGCTTGCAATAAAGATCTTGCATTAAAATTTATATCCAATGTAGAAATTCCTGTTTTTCCTAAATTGTGGACTGAGAATCGCACATCAATTTATGGTTCCGCGCATAACCAGTGGTGTCCACGCCAGTCACATATGGAACCGACTCATTTTTCCTGTGAGGGGTGAGATTCCATGTTACGAAGTTCACTGTACAGTTGAGTGACATAATGAAGTGTACTTACCTCACATGGAGTCAAGCCGTAATTAATTTATTCACCAAAAACAAATGGTATGAATTTCGTATCCATACATGAATGAATTTGTATATGAATTTGGTGTTTCATACAGACTTATTCGTGTTTGTTACTAATAAAGGTGCAGTTAGTGCATGTGTGTTAGTTCTCTCACTGTCTTTATAAGAATGGTTTATGAATTTAGGGTCAATATAGAGGGAAGTAAGCAGGACTACACTGAAATTTGGGAATTGTGAATGTCACACTTTATGGTACCAGTTTCAGAGAGTGACCCCTACAAAAATGGAGTATTAAAGCCCACAAACTATTACAGACAGCTCAGTAATATACAACACAATGTTTCTTTAAACAAAGCACTGATATTTAAAACTAAGCTGTGATGGATTAAGAATATCTAGAAATGGAGAGAATTACAACTTTAATATTGACTTTAACAATGAAATGAAGTGAGGTTTAAGAAAAATAAGATCATCTTTGAGAAATTCTGTCTGTTGTAAATGCAGTAAGGTTATGTAAGCTTAAATCAAAACCCATGTCAGTAATTTTTTTCCCCCATAAATGTTTACTTACCATCTGAGATTTTATTAGGTTAAGTTTCCAGTTCCAGACATTCTGAACATGGAGCATACAGTTCACCTCAATATTAGTCTACCATGGCTAAAATGTCTTTTCATAAACTTTTCCTGCCAAGAATACACTCAATGTTTTGACGCACATAACACCTCGGGGCATTGTGAATGTCCGCGTTTGTGTTCGGTCGCCCACATTTGGAGAACATTTAAACAAACGAAAACACCTCATTTCTGATGTCGTTGCTGTTAATGAAGGGGTGATGTGATGGTTTTGCGGGCTTACTATTCCTTGCCACTAGATCTGTGTAGCGCTCACCCCCTGCCGTCATGACACACACCTCTCCAACATCCCTAGTGACATGCTGCCTAACAAAACACAGACAAGTTGGCGGTCAGCACACATTCCATCACACTGAGTGCGCAGCAGCCATCAAGTAACTCAGCTCGTCAATCATGTACAGAGACAGGCCTTAGCTGCAAAGGTGCGCTTCAAACACTCCAGAGCTCACTTACAACTGTGTAATTAGGTCATTGTTGTATTTAATCTCAGTAGTAACTGAAACGAGTGAGTCGGGTTAACAGTGCATTAAAATACTCAGGTGTAATCTGTTCAGGGAAGTGTGAGGCGTTTTAAATGGGTGAAAATAAGCCGAAACCTCTATTTTTTTTTTCTTCTGATAACTCATTTTCAGGCCAAAATGCTCCTATATTCAGCACCCATAATATTCTTTTAAATAGAAACCAAGTAATAAAAAAAAATGATCATTTTGGAATATGGGCTGTTTCACGGTCAGGGCAGACTTTTTGGGTTCAAAGTAGTTCAAAAATAAAACTCCTAGTTTTTCGGTTTTCTTGTTACCAGTCAACAACTTATGAGTATTGAATATTTTGTGTGAAGTATCAAAGCTACAGGTCTAATGGTGTCTAAATTACACTGGGTAAACATATAGCAGGTACAGGGTCTCTAGAATATCTAGAATTTAGAATCAAGAATCTAGCACCACTTGTTAAGAATTCACAGCATTAAGAATAAAAGCTCACTAAACACATGACCTGAGCAGGTTTCATGCAACATTAGTTGTATATATTATTAACTGCAGTAACAACAGCATCAGTGACAATCATTGTGGTTTTCCGGGGAAGACACTTTTTGACTGACATGTTTATCAAGCTGATGTGGAATTCTGTACAGAAAGTATTTCACATCCAGTCCCAATTATATTTTCCAGCAAGCTGTAGAGTACTATGCTGCTTTAGAAAAAGCAGTTAATATCTGAAAAAAACACTTCTATCCTCCACATGTAATGTCTACTTTCCAGAGAAGACAGATTTTTGACAGACAAAGGATCCTGACAAAGCCACTTAGATTATAAATAGAGCTTACAAGCAGCAGAACATCTTTCTTGATTGTATGAAAATACCCCTCCAAAAGTAAACATCAGTCAGTAATTAGGACTGCAATTCAGAATTTTATCAGGTAAAAGCTACTATTTTTATTACAGTGGAGAGAAATGAATTCTCTTCTTGGTCAAAATTTGAGCAATATTTTCCTCTGATAACAATATTTATCGGAGTTGAGAAAAGATTTTACTTGTGTACCTGGGACTACTCTTCCTCTATACAACAATAAACAAGAGACAGTCATAGAGTATGCAAGAGCCTACTTAAAGGGGTCCCTCGTATAATTTTAAAAAGACAAACCTGACCATGAAACAGCTCACATACACTCAACAAAAATATAAACAACACTATTGTTTTTGAGTTTATATTTTTGTTGAGTGTATTATTCTGTTTTCTCCAAATACTTGACTTGATGTCAAATACTGACATTATCCTATGGTCAGTTACAAATTCATTCATATCTTTTATGAAGCATGAGACACTCATGCTTCACTCATTTAGGTGCACCTTGTAATTATGTATGAAAAATGACTGACCTTCTGTTCAATAGTCTGAGAGCATCCATTCTACCACAACAATGAAAGAGGCTCAGTGTTCACTTACACTTGTGCAGAAGATCCAAAGAGTATCATTATGACATTTTCATGTATATTTATTCTAAATCCCCACTGCACTGAATAATCCTTTTACTACTTCACTATGGCTAAAAGTGTGGCAAGACCTGAACAACAGACCTATAAACAGGTCTTCCCCAAGCTGCTGCCACAAACCCTGAAACATACAGTTGTGTACAGGATGTGTTTGTATGTTGCAGCATTGCAACACTGATTCACTGGAACGTAACATGCTCCAGCATGACAATGCCCCGTTTACACAAATACATCTATGGTTTGGCAAAGTTGGTGTGGCCTGCACACAGCCAGTAGTTCATTCACCTGTGGGATGAACAAAACCTCCACTGCACACCTCAAACCCTAAAAAGCCAAAAAAGGCCTCCTCAAACAACATCACTGCCTAACTTCACCAATGTGCTTAAGGCTGAATAGGAAAATTTTTCACAACTATACTCCAAAATCTAGTGGAAAGACTTCACAGAAGCTTATTATAAAGAGGAACTTATTCAGGAACAAGATGTTCAGAAAACACATAGGTGTGCTGGTCAGGTGTGTCCATAAAGTTACAGGTTAAGTTTAAAAAATAAAAAACAGTTTTGGAAATTTTGGAGTATTGATAAAGTATTGCTCACCTAGTCCTGATTTTACTAATTTGTATAACCCATATATATACATATATAATATTGTGCTAGGCATGTGCAAAGAAGTCATATATTTACTTAATTAATCATTTCTATATAAAATTATACATAAAATTATAAAGAGTTAAATTAAACAAAGTCCTTATTTGGTGTTACAACACTTTGCTTTTGTAAAAGAACAGTCTCCATTACAATTTGTGCAGTTTTATGAGGATATGATATTAAGGAAGAAGGAAATCTGATTAAAGAATTTAGTTGGTAGGTCCTACTGAGCATCTTGCAGAACTGGTTCTTCTGAAGATTTTTGGCTACTGCACTTGCAGCACTTTTTTTAGCATCTAAAACCCAGCAGCCGTAATGATTGATCTCCAAAAAATGGTATGTTATACGTAATTACTTTAACTGACATCGAAACATTTGTCCGTTATTTTTTTGGTCATGGATGTATGTGTATGGGCTATGTAATGTTTGGGCTAAAAAAATTTGGGCTTAAGTGTACTTTGCGCAGTACCGTAACTCCTAACAAAAAGAAAATCTAATCGGCTAATTCCAAACAAATCATACAAAGATTCAACCCATGTTTCTGAGATATCACACGGAAAGATGTATGAACAAACAGACAAACCAAACATTCTCCAAACATTCCAACCAAACATCCTCCTCCTGTTTTCAGTACAATTTAAACCCTGTTGGGGATTGCATGAGGAAGTGTTCACCAACATTTCTGCTCTTTCTACACTATATCAGTTCTGTACTATATCAGTTTGGAATGTGAAAACAATAACATGACATCAACATCTCTTTCAAGGCTTGGTCCACGATTTTGGTTGACAGCCCTCAGGTGTACTGAGGGAAATTAGCCAGTTTCCATTGGCCATTGCCAAGTGTCTGTGATGTAGTGACTGGCAGAGTAATGTGATACTCTTCCATGTCAGTGGGTGGCAGTAGATAGATTTATTCTTAGAGACAAAAGAATTAGTGATGCATGCAACAGGTCACGGTGACAGTGATGGAGAAGTTTTTAAAAAGGAAAAATTCAAACTCAGAACTGGGCTCAGGACAAAATTCTGACCCAGGTGAAGGCCCTAGTGTGAGTGGTGGTCAAAAGAAAGCAAAGACAGTGAGCTCGAGGCAATACAGCGAAAACTATCTTTTGTTCGGGTTTACTTTCACAGAGGATGCGACAACACTAACTCCGTTGGTGTGTGGTAAGGAGCTATCCAACAGTGCCATGGTGCTGAGTAAAGCTTAAAAGCCATCTCCAAACGAAACACCTATCGCTTCAAAACAAGCCGATGGACTATTTTGTTTGCCTGCATGAAAACACAGAGAAACAGGCAGCTTTATGAGAAAAAGCACAAAGGTAAATGAGAGAGCCCTCAAAGCTAGCTACATAGTTGCTGAACTCTCCAAAAAGTCCCACACTGTGGCAGAGACATTAATACTACCTGAAGGAAAGCCACTGTAAATAAGATGCTCTGCCCTGCACAGTTAAAGAGATAGCTAAAGTCCCTCTTTTAGACACAATTGGCAGACGTATTAATGACATGTCTGCAGACATCAAAAGTGTCATTTTGGAAAAAATATGTATCAGTAAGAAATTTGCGAGCTTCATGTGTGTTTTTTTTCAATTCCTGCCAGGATATCAACTTTGTGTTCATCTAAACACAAATACACAGTATAAATCTATACTGATTGAGTATAAATAAATTGAGAAACTATATTGTCATTATATATACTGTATTAAGCTACAGAGTGTCATTTTGTAACATTTTCGGTTTGTGGCGTGCCACAAGGTTTTTTTCAATGAAAAAAATGTGCCGTGCCTCAAAAAAAGGTTGAAAAACACTGCCATGCTTAACAGTTGCAAGTCATATCTGCCACCTGACATCTGGTGATCACCCTAAATCCCAGAGGTAACGAATGCAGCACAAGTCTTTAAATAATTTCTAGCACACATGCTGATTATTACAGTCTTTAATTGGCTTTCAGCCGTTCGTAATTAGGCAGCACCTACGTCATTGCTACAGGGCACGCCAGGAGCTGTAGTCCACGAGACTGGCAGTTCTTTACCACACCACTACGGCTAAGGAGCGGACATGACAAAGGTATATAATAATATAAAATAAACCGATTCGGTGGCCACTAATTGTACAATATAGTAACGACTTTCTAGATTTTCCAGAATTTCTCATTATGGGCCAAATGTTTATAGTTATTTTTTTTTTCTGCACTTAGTTATTCTACAAATATCACAGTAATTGTGCTAACCATATACTACAACAATGACAAGGAGGGAAACAAAATAAGCACAGACAGTGCTTATTTTGAATGTGCAGCCTCAAAGTTTTCCATCACATTTGGGAATAAATAAGGCGCCAATATGGGTTTAATAAGTTCACTGGGGCTACTGGAGCATTTTTAGGACCATTTTACACAAATTATAATAATTGCTGCATAATCTTGTAAAAAATAATGCATCTTGATCAACTTTATAAAGCTCTAAAATGACAGGACTTGTGCAGGAGTAATTTAAACACAAATTCATTACGTAGCTCATCTGACACTGAATTATTATTTCATATCATTTACATTTTCTATGGTATTGATCTGAAATAACTGCACACAAGGATACATTATTATGTACACATATTATATATGTATACAGTACGAGATCTAGTACGAGATAAAAAAGGATTTTAATCTTGGTCCTGCCAAATTTACTGAAGGCATTGGAACAAAAGATTAATATGAATAAATGAATGAAATGTTTATTTTGAATATAAAAGAAAGCAGTAAACAAGAAACAAACAACAACAACAATAATAATAATAACGACAATAATAATAATAATAATAATAATAATAATAAGATTATATCTGCAACGAAGCTTCCCTCAAGTTTAATTCTCATGAAGATCAGAACAATTCTAGGCTTCATTAAACTAAACTGGGAGGCTTAGTGTTTCACTATAAACAATTAGCTTTGCTATGTTTCCTGCCGAACAAGCATATTAATCCAACTCTTTTAAAACACGCTGGATAAGGATGGGAATGAGTATTTCTGATGGAGCTGAAAAAAGCTTTTCTAAATGATATCACACACATTCACCGTCTCCGATTGTTTAATGCATTAGTAACTAAAATCAGACACTACAGATGAATATAGAAATTAGTTCAGATTAATCCATACCTTGACTTCGACCGACCTCTGAGTACAGAATGATCTTGTTTTAACAGAGTTCTTTTGAATGAAACCTAAGAGACGTTTCATGTTTCTATGCAAGGGGGCCGCCATCTTGAATTCCTAAGCAACGGGATGTACGGTGCCTCAGAAGGTCCATTCGGTCTTACACCAAACCAACTTATTACAACTCAATACGTCACTTAGTCCACAAGGGACGCAGTCTAACATGCCTCTTATTCAAATATGTGACCTAATATATGTAGAAAATGTACTTGAATACACCAACAATAGTCTTTAATGAAGAAGTGATTAT
>JAQMYF010000012.1:40944218-40960082 GCA_030014195.1 Neosilurus mollespiculum | reverse complement strand
TATACTTGTATACAGACAGGCTACATAATCTAAATTTTTTTATTATTATTATAATTTTTTTTTTTTTTATAAAACCCCATTCAGTCCCATTCTGTCACCTAATAAATTTGCCCGATGTCTGACTATAAACAACTGGCACTGCTTAGCTGCTTTGCAATCAGTTGCTCATTCACTCCCTACACCCTACAGGATTATCCACAAGCCTGCATAATCTTACATCCTGATGAGTTCAGATCCTTTATTATTCCTTCAGTCACATCTGCTGTTAATTTCTCCCACCTTTACATCTGGTTGTATTTGTATAATTTTATATTCAGGATCTTCTCCTCCGGCACTCGGCATTCTGACTCATGAAACGTTGATATCTGTAGGCTGATGAACTGTCTGTGCTTATCCTCTTGCTCTCTTTCAGACTTATAGCCTGTGGGCTCTGCTTCCTGGCCACCTATTTTTCACTTTACACCTTCATTATGGATCTCTTTCTATTAAAAAGTGCACAATATATTTTCACGGTGGTGTAGTGGTTAGCACTGCTGCTTCACAGTAAGAAGGTCCTGTGTTCGAGTCCTGGGTATGGCAAGGGTGTTTCTGTGTGGAGTTTGCATGTTTGCATGCACATTAGACTAATTGGATAGTCAAAAATTGCCCCTAGGTATGTGTGTGTTGCCCTGCAATGGCCTGGTAAGCTGCTCAGGGTGTACCCCTCCTTTGCTCAGAGTCGGCTAGGATTTGCTCCAGCTTATCCCTGACCCTAATAAAGGCGAAATCGGTTCAGAAAATGACGTGACATTTCAGAAGTTGTAAACTTCAAACACAGTCTGCAGCTTGAACACAGTACATGGCTGTTAAATCATCAATATGTTTTCATGTTACACATAACAGAAATATAATGATGCAACAGTTTACTGAGTGAGAACCATTCACAGGTTGCATGAATTTGTTTTTATTTTTATAATCGCATTTATTCACAGATGTCTATGTATTTTAGAAAGAATTTTAAGTATTTTTTAACTACAAAGCCATAAGACACTAAAGTATTTTAATAATAATAATAATAATAATAATAATAATAATAATAATTACAGTAATAATAATAATAAGCAGAACTAAAATAGGGTTGATTTTTATCAACCCTAATCAACCATAATTATGACTTTATTTATATTTTTGACTACCCAGTCAATACTGCAAACAATACCTCAGAACCATGCAGGCACAAAACTGTCTATCTACCAGATGTATGCCTTTCATCACTCTCTGTGTCACTAATTGTTCATCTCCTCACCACAGCTCTGTGTGTATGACCACCCTTTCAGCTTTTCTAAAAGTTGCCTCACTGGAGTGTATTATGATTAGGGCCTACTGACCGCACCCCCTGAGCTGAGGATTGGATAGGCTGCTTGGTGGTGACCGACAGTCCACCTGTGATAATAGAAGCACGCAGGGGGTCTGGGGAGCACTGGGACTCAGTCTGCATCAACGACTCCCTGATATGCCTCTCCATCCTGACACTGACAGACAGGCCTTCCCCTCTGACACTGCAGCCTGCCAAGCCCACAGGGCGCCTGCCACCCAAGTGGATGGATGGATAAATGGATGGGAAGATGGAGGGATCAGCTTGTTTGATAGATGGATAGTTCCATGTGTTTGCAAAAAAAAAAAAAAAAAAAGTGCCTTCGGAACTTTCCATGGCTTAAACTCATAAACTCATTTTCCCCTCTGCTTTAGTGTGAAACTCTGTTAAAGAAAATAAACAATTTGAGACAAGTATTTTGTGTAAAGCAATGTTTGCTTCTCAGAGGAAAGTCTGGTTTTCATTATGGCCATGCCATGTCTGGCAAGGCTTCAGCCGAGAACAAGAAAGCCAAACTAGCACTAGGTTGAGCTATGTGTGTACTATAGTGGACTTATCTCTGTCCTAGTCCTGTTATGTCACACAAGCAACATGTTCAGAGACAGCAGACCTTCATACATAACTATGCTCTGCAATATTCCTACTGTCTTCTATTTATGTGTATGGCCTTAGCATGGGAAATAGACAGACCTGTGTGTGTGTGTGTGTGTGTGTGTGTGTGTGTTGTATAAAGATGGTGGGTGGAGGGATGTCCCTCAGGAGAGCTGTGTTTCAGCACCTTGTCTCCTTTTCTGTTATAGCGCTGACAGAACAGGAGGGAATTCATGCAGGAGGGAGGTGAGTAATCTGTTCTCTTACTTTTCTCCACTGTCTTCACTTTCCCTCCTTCATACATTCATAATCGAGGGGGTTAATGTTGATAGTTGTGGCCATAGCGAGGGAGCAGTGTAACACTTATCACTTAGGATCATTTCAATCCATGTGTATAGAACCTCAAACCCACTGTTTGATTTACACACAAGATTAGGAGGATACGTCATGTAAGCGCTGTGCTCCAACAGGCTGCAACCTCTTTCAGAACGTCTCAGAATGAACACACCAACACCAGGCATCAGTTCCTGTGAGAGTGAGAGGCACCTAGGTCCCGGTACACCCAGGCAAATGAGGTTTACTTTGGCCAAGCTTGTGGTTGTATGATTATTATTATTTATCATTCATTCATTTATTGGTTCAGGATATCATTACCTAGCATCAGCACATTAGGCAACACTAATAACTGTTGTGTCACTCAGACGTTGCGCTAATGTGATGAGTGACGAGGAAAGAAAAAGTTGAACTGGAGGACAGGCTAACCTAGCATATGCAACTTGAGTCACGAAACCTTTAATTCTAAGGATTAAACTTTTTTTCTATAAATGATCAGCACCGTTAAGTACTTGTTTGAATACAGAGTACATGAGATATGGATATATAAGAGAATTTGGGTGCAGTGGTTAGCACGTCCTCCTCACAGCAAGAAGGCCTGGGTTCGATTTCCGGGCTCAGGGCATTTCTGTGTGGAGTTTGCATGTCCTCACCGTGCTTGCGTGGGTTTCCTCTGGGTATTCCGGTTTCCTCCCACAGTCTGAAAACATGCACAGTGGGTTAAATGGCTGTTCCAAATCACCTCTAGGTGTGAGTATGAGTGTAAATGTTTGTGTGTGTTTGCCCTGCAATGTCCTGGCAAGCTGTCCAGGGTGTACCCCACCCTCGGCCAGAGTTGGCTGCGATGGGTTCTGGCCTCCCCTCGACCCTAATTAGGATTAAGCGGCTTAGAAAATGAATTAATTAATATTTTAGAGAATATTTCCTCACTTTGCTTGTGCTATCATACATGCAATAGAGTGATAATTCAATGTCACATGCTATATAATTTTGCAACTATATGTATGGAGTATGGATGGAAAATCGTGTGTGTGTGTGTGTGTGTGTGTGTGTGTGTGTGTGTGTGTGTGTGTGTGCGTGCGTGCGTGCGTGCGTGTGTGTGTGTGTGTGTTCTGCTGCTGTGAGCAGACTACTTTTCAGAGTCTCTAATGCAAATAATATTACACTGAAGGCATAGACCAGGATCCTCCTGCCTTCACTCTACAATAAAGCCTTCTCAGTTTCAATTTGCTTTTAATTTCAGTGTGATCTCTTTATGTCTATAATAGCAAACACCAACTTGGTATCAGTAAGTAGATCAAGCACACTTACAGAAAACCCATACAATACAAAAGGTTTAAAGAAAAAATAGTGCAGAGTTTCTGAACTGACCAAAGTTTGTAGGGGGCTTAGAATGTACACTGCAGCCAAAGCATTACTTCAGTGGCCAGCAATTTGATTAAGTGCTCCACTGCATTGCATAGGAAAACATGTGTGCTGAGTATGACAGTTGCAAAACAATCTAATACAATATGTACCATAACATTATAACACCATAGATAGAGACATATAATTAGTCCAACGTACAGCAGGTCTACGTAATGATTATGAATCCTCAAAATAGACATTATGACCTGGTTTATTGGCTACTGACCTGCCACAAACAATTATTTTAGTCAAGAGCATATTTAAGGTCAACTTAACATATCACTGATTTATATTTGTCTACAGAATACCTGGATCTCCTGCTGTCTACTATTATATGTATTAATGAAGCCAGTGGATTCATATTTCTGAAAATTAGAGGGTTCAGTAGCATAAACACAGCCAAGAACAAACATTTTAACATTTGCGTGTAATGAAGAGTACAATTAAAGTACACAGTAGATTGCTTGGAGACTGGCAGGATCTGGTGCCTGATTTTATGGCCTGTTGCTTTCCAGTTTCCTAATAATGAAGAGGAGAAAAGTCCAGGCATACACAACACAGCTGGAATCTCTCGTATCCTTAGAACAAACAAGGCTGGCCTCTTTTATTTTTTTTAAAGAAGTGGTGAACATTTCAGTTTAATTACTACATGATGTTTTTTTAATACAAGCAGCCAAACATTGCTGAAGACATACATATAATAAATCTGGGATACCTTAATTAGAACGAATTTAGACACTTTTAGGATCTTCTATAATCATTTAGATAAAAATATGAATAAAAATATATATTATTTTACATGGCTTTTCAAATATGTTTTCAGTACATTTAACATGAAATAAATTAACAGCTGTCCCAGCAAAATATTGCTTAACAGGCTTCAACATAAGCCCACAAAGGACATTGCCCATGAAAACAGAGGTCATGTGTTAGCGTATGTCATGATTCCTAAGTGCAGGCCACCCTCTGGTGGACAGATTTAAATTTGTCCAAAAGGAAGATCAGTTTTATGGTTTAGATTGAACTTCACAGACAGAAACAATTAAATTTAATGAAATCAGCTAACCATCCGCAGCCACACTAAGAGCACTGGAGCATAATGAATCAGACCAAAACCACAGAGCCACGGGTGAATGATCCAGCCTAATGGAAATGATATAAGTGATTAGCCTTTAATGTGCAGTGAATGAGGATATCAAATATCATAGGCAATGTGTACTTTTTTTTTTAAAGCAATATCAGGAGGTGCACTTTTAGGACAACGACACACCAGTGGAAACAATCTTCATTCCTGCATAATCAGAGTCTGTTAAAAAGGGAAAAAAATACTGGAAACCAGTGGTGGTTCGTAGCATTGTAAGTAGGGTGCTACAGAGCCTAAATGTAAATAATGTGGTCTTTCAGTGCCATCTGGAAAAGATTGGGTCTGGGTGCCGCTTTTTGCCTGATACATGAGGAGCTCCATTATTGTATTCATTTGTACTACCCTGGGCTCTGAATAAGATTATGTAGAGGGGAACTGAGAGTGTATTCTAAATAAACAGCACTACTAAAACTAGATTAGAAATATATGCTCAAATGATAATGGATTTACAGAGCTTCATCCTTTTCAGTTTCCTAATTTTCCAGATAATGAAACCAGATTGAGTGGGGTGAGTACAGAGTCCTACATGAGTAATCTCTGGCCAGAGTTTCCTGCCATCTTTTTTTAAAGTAGAATGGGGACCAGAGTGAAGCAGAGAACATCTACGACTGTAGCTCATTATCCTAAACTAGACAGCAAGTCAGGCAGGGATGTTTGATTGCAGAGACCATAGACATACTAAATACGTAAACAGGACACTCCGTCGATTATCAATGTGCTGTGCAGTGTCAACTTGGCGCCATCTTGGACAATGTTTCTTCGGATTCAGTAGCATGGGAGGAGATAGAAAAAGTAAGTAAAAGAAGAGTTTAGGGTCAGAATGCTTTGCGCTAAACTGTAAAAATGACAGGAACCAACACAGCAGATCTGCAGGGATAACATTTCACAAGTAAGTGAAAATAACATGCATAGAAAGCCTTATAAATCCACGTTAGAAGAGTGTGTATTCACGGGAGTACGAGTATGGTACTGGTGTTTTTCACTGTATGCATCATGTGCATGTGGCCGATTACAGTAGGAGTCAGTCCTATGTATTAAGTACATGTGAACTCATTATTCAAATATATGGGTTTATGAATGGGAACATGATCTTATGAGTATGAAAAGTACTCCTGCAACAATGCCTACTGGATTGTACACGTATTATTGCAGTATTACATCTACATGTACATGTATATACATGTAGATACTCGTACATTTGTCATTTGTATTTATAGATCTAGGTTATGTGATATTATGTCCCAAATATACATGATATATCCATATATTATATAGATGTAGATGTGTGTTATTTCAAGGTTACTTAAGTGACAGCGACAGAGAATGGCAGGATGTAAGGTGACATGTCAGTTGAATAACTGTTTATTTTGCTTGTATGTATTGTGACAATCATTAAAACGAGCATTTTAACTGACAATTTATAGATATAAGGTAACATGTCAGTTTAATCACCATTGCAGCTAACTGAGTTATCAAAGGCCAGCCATGTCTCTCACTGTCTGAGGTGAGTAGCATGTAAAAGAACCAGTGCTGATTTTCGTCAAGAGTAGGCTGCATTGCTTTCAGCGTGTTTCTGCCCTGCAATAACTCTGCCTCTCCCAGAGTTGGATGGGCGCCAGCCTCCCTGCAACCCTAATTAGGATTAAGGAGTTCATAAAATGAATGAATGAATGTCAGTTTAATATTACAGGAAGTACATGTACATGTATGGCAAAGAGTGCTTGATACTGTAACATATTTTTTGCTGTGCGTATGACAAACAACTAAATATTCATGTTATCTGTCGAATCTCATTCTACTGTTGTTCTTTATAGCTGTTCTACATCGGTTTTAGAAGTTTAACCTGTTTTAGTATGGCAGATCAGCATAATGTTTGGTTCATTAAGTTTTCTTTATTTTTTGTTCTGTATTTGTTATTTTAGTTCTTTTGATGTTATATTACATGTTGGTATATTTTGTTTCATATGTTGGTGCTAAAATGCACTGGGATTGTAGGAGGTGAGAGAAAGAAATAAGCTACATAAATTGAACATACTGTACATGTTTCGAGAAATTATTTTAATTTATTTTTATACCAACAAGTACCATCCATAAACATAAATATATACGTTCTATTTAACAAATGACTTTATAAAAATATGTTGCAATAAGTTTTCTACAATAAACAACATTAAAATATACAGCACTTTTGGAATAAAAAAAGTTGCATGTTGCAAATAGCATGACTTGATGGGGGATAATTGTTTTTACTTAATCAATAACATGTGTTTATTCTGTACTATGCATTCCATAACAATAAAAATAAACACACTGATTTTATAATATCAAGTTATACGCCAAATAAACCCACAAATCACTTTCTAGTGGCATTAAAACATTTTCTTTATGCTCACAGCTATAATATATTTTATGAGTACGAGGTACAGTGAATCATAAGTATTTGTTTTAGCCTGGACAGGGTTTGCAGTATATCCAGAACCAATACCAGAAACAATAGGCGTGACACGGGAATATATCACGGATGTGACACCAGTCCATGGTTCCATGCAGATGCACATTCAACCCTATCAGAAATTCAATTTTACCACCCAGCTCACAGAGTGTTTAAAAAGTTGGATGAAAATCAGAGAGCCTAGATGAAGCCCACATGAACACCAGAGAAGTATTTTTAAAGGAAATTGGTCACATATCAAACCATGACCTAGTTGATTGCTCTATGCACTTATCAGTACCTATATGGACTTCATGAGATCTTGCTGAAATCATGCACTGCACATGCGTGGTGCCCCATGTTACACCACCCACCCACCTGAGGTTAGGCACCCTTCAATACATGGGGCACTATGCATGTGCAATTCACAATTTCAGCGAGACAAGTGGCAAGTTAAGGTGACCAATTACCTTTAAATTCCAAATTAAGAGTAAACTGAACCAAGGGTTAAATCTGGGAAACTGGAGCTGTGAGGCAGCAACCCTACTGTGTTCAAAAATATGTGATTGAAAAAGCTATTTTCAATAGCTCACTCAAACGCACACTTCTACCCATATGTGTTTAAAAAATCTTCTTTGTCACACACAGGCAATGACACATGCCAAAGACAGACTTGAAACAAGCCTTTGAATCCGTCCCATACTGTGTTCACTGATCTGTTGCCCACTAGAGAAAACGCTGCTCTTGCTAGTCATGAGAAAAAATTTGAGTGCATACAGATTCTTAGCTTATGCTGAAGGTAATTTTCTTCAATAGAAAGACAGCGTTGGCTGTCATAGTTTATGCACACAACTGAGCGAATGAAGAACAGGTGATGGGCTCAAGGATTACAGAGAACTTAGGAGTTACACTGGCATGCTGATGTATGACAACAAATGAGTGATAAGAGAGTGATCAATGGAGAGAGGCGAAGTCCTCATGGACTCGGAAGTCATATTCAATCAGTGGTCAGTTTCTGATCATCCAGTGGCAGTTCAAATAACCATACTTCCTTTGAGGGTGAATGCAGTGCCATCTTAACAGCTGAGACTGTTTAGGCAGGTTGTTGGGTCATATCTGTTGGTATGATGTGAATTTGTGATCATAATCTCACACAGTGTATTCTTCCTTTGGCTCTCTGCTGCCTTGCCATTCATCTGGCACTGATTTCTTAAAGTTGTCGGCCTACTACTAGGACTCTTCCATATTAGTACTTAGGAATGAAGCAAAGCAAAAGGGGGGGGGATTAGAGAGAAGCAGAAGATCAGACAGAGATCAAGAGAATGTAAAAGGAAAAAGCGAGACACAAAGTGAAAGGGAGAGCCTGCACTAATTAGGGATCCTTTACAAAGCCAAGAGGAAGTTGGGCTGCCAGGTCAGCTTTCCTCAGTGATTCCTCATAGTGACTGTGTTGAGAGTGCCTGGGGCTTGGCCCCCTCCACTGGAGCTCCCCGAGTGTGAGGTGCCAAGTTCAATATCCCCAATTTCTCTTCTCTTCTTTTGGAGTCCTGCTTTGCTGGGGGAAGAAAGGAAGCAAGATCTCACACTGATGTTTCTCCACACGCCTGTCTAAATGAAACAAAATTACAGTCCTGTCTTGAGTTATGTGCTGACTGCTTAATCTGACATCATTTCATAAAGGTAAACGAGGGAGCTTAATACAACTTGTCAATAATATTCTTAAACTTTAAAACATGTTTATATCAGTGCATTCTGTACAGAGTACAGTGACCTGTAACCATGCAATGGAATGATCATAATACTGTATATACACTAGGTAATGAAACATCTTCAAATAAACACCTGCCAGATGTTCACAGGCTGGTATCATAACTTAAAATCCTGTCGATCTGTAGATACCACAGGCTATAGTGTGGAAAGTGTAGGTTCAGTAATGTCTTTCATACTATTGCCCATCCATGTAAAAGTACCTATGTGCTTTGTGCAGTCTGCAGTGCAGATGTGGAGCTGATTTAGTGTACCACTACGCATGGTGTTCACATTTTTATCTAACAGATAAAAGCAACAGCATGCTTTAACTGCTTTAACTTTTTGCTATAAAGTGCTTGGAAGCAGACTGTGAATGAGAGGAGGACAAAGTCATCACCTCAGGAAGACCTTAACACAAATCTCTCTGAAAGATGGTAGACAATAAAGCAAATACAGTGTGGATTGTACATACAGCAATCTGTACACTATAAATGCCTTTAATCACAGTACTATACTCACTCCTACACAGATACATATTACGCTGTCTGTGCAATTCTGTCTCAATAATACAACAATATAATAAAGTTTCTTAAAAATCTCCCTGTTGTTGTGTAATTAAAATGATTTAAATGAAAATGTCTTAAATGTGATACATGCAACCTTTAGTGTAACCATCATGTTAAAGGAGATTAGACATTTTATCTTTGCCAAAACCTCCACACAGACACACAGCCTAATCAACAAGGTAAACATATGTACTGTAATAATTTTATGCAGTGTGTCCCTGCTCTTTTTCACAAAAAAATAAAATAAAATAAAATAAAAATGCTGGAGTAAGCTATTCAGCCTAGTAGGAAAAAAATTGAAGGGCACAGTGCCATAACCTGGTAAGTCACAAATTTGTGGTTTTGAGAAAAACACAAATAATATGATTAAGTCATATTTATCACATGATTTGGAATGATTTTTAGTTTTTTATTAGGAGCCCTTTTAGACAAAAGTGGTGGTGTATAATTTACATTGCACACTACTGTAGGACACAAAATTATTTACTCAGGGTAAAGCACTTAGGCATACAGTATAGGGCAGCACAGTGGCATAGTGGTTAGCACATCCGCTTCACAGCAAGAAGGTCCTGGGCAAGATCCGAGGCAAGTTTGCATGGTTTCCTCCTGGTACTCCAGTTTCCTCCCACAGTCCAAAAATATGCACATTAGTGACTGTTCCACATGCCCTTAGGTGTGAGTGTGAATGGTCATGCGTGTGTTGGCCCTGTGATGGACAGGCAAGCTGTTCAGGGTGTAGCCTACCTCAGCTCCAGCCCCCCATGACCCTTAAGATTAAGCGGTTCGGCAAATGAATCAACGAATAAGTGAGTTCAAATGCCAGCACCGCGATGCTGTAATTGTTGGGTGAATAAGCAAGGCTCATAGCAGTCAAATAGTCAAGTTAATGAAAAGTCACTGTGGATAATATTCATGGGCAAAGGAAATCATTGCCATGTCGGCTTAGCTCCATTTCTTCAGTAACACTCACTCATTGTCCATGATGAGAAATTGGCTACAGGAGTTTGGAGATACAGGCAAACAGAAACAATAAAGCTGGAACATAAGTACAAGTGATCGAGAAGGCCCGAGCACAGACAGTTTATCAAAGTCCTCTTCCTTCCTCTCATAAATACCAAATCAGTGAATAAAAGGAATCCATTCTCACAGGGGTAGATCTGGTCAACACATGAGTGAATTTTGTGCTGTGGCTGCAGATGAGCTCTTCAGTACATGCAAACAGCAAACTGTGCACAGAACATTAAGACCTTAGACAGCGTGATTTTACAAAATGCGAAAAAATGTTAAGTGAAAAAAAATGTGGCAAAAAAAGGCTGCATGTACATACATATGTATGCATGTATGTATGCATGTATTTATGTATGTATTTTTCATTTAATTTTATTTTCCGAACCGCTTCATCCTTTATTGGGGTTATGGGGGGGAACTGGAGCCCATCCCAGCCAACTTTGGGCAAAAGAAGGGTACACCCTAAACAGCTCACAAAACCATCACAGGGCCAACAGACACACAATCATTCAAACACATGTAGGGGCAATCGGGAATATTCACTTAGGCTAATGTGCATGTCTTTGGACTGTGAGAGGAAATCAGAGCACCCAGTAGACGCAAGCACAGGTAGAACTCATGATCTCATAAATATCTATCTCTCTCTCTCTTTCTCTATCTATCTATCTATCTATATGTATATTGTAATATGACAGTTTTATAAAGTTTATAGACTATATAAAGGGGATCTAGATTATAAACTGCTCATATCCATTTGGGAAGCAATTGCATAAGCTGAGAGCAGGCTTAGATAGTTGGACACAATGGTTGAGTTCGCTCTGTTTCCCAGAAGGCGTTAAAAAGTGTGAGGGAGGGAGATGAAGGATCACAAATTGATTTGATCCTCAGCAGCTGATGAAGGAGTTAAGCCTTAAAGTAAAACACTATAATCGTACACAATAAAGGCCAGGAAAACTGATATTATGTTCATTACAATTTTGCTCACATCCTTGTAGTGGAAAGCTCCTGCTGTTACAGAAAACAGGTGCAGCGCACCCCTGGGGTTTGAGGAAACACATTCTGGCATACACACAAGGAGAAAAGTCACATTCTGTAAGCCTGAAAGGAAGTCATATGTTACCTGCATCTACACTCTCACTGGGCTGATATCCAGTGGTGTAAAAGTGAATAAAGGTGCGGGTGAGCGTGAGTGAAAAACACATAACTGAACAGTCCTGTACTGTTTCCTTTCTTTTAAAGTAATTAGTGTAGTTAAATTTCAAGTATTTCAGTTACCACTCCAATAATGCTTCAGCGATACTACAGTGTCATATCAAAAGAAAATAGACACCATCATTTTCTGAAAGGTTTAGGAAGTAATATTTAGTGGCCTTATATCTGAACATTTGTCAGTGTCTGATCATTCTTGCTCATTCAGTGATTGGTGAAATATGAAGTGCCTCAGGACTCACACCAGAACCCTGTGTGCATAAATGTAGGGGGAAATAAATCATAGTTAGTGTGTACAGCATATGTCTTGTACTGTAAGTAGATATCCTTCCTTAAAACTTAAAGCTCTACAGTACATGTACACACATGGATTAATCACTGTCTCCATTCACATACAGAGTGAGTGATGAAACTGTTAGTCTGTTTATTTTGTGAAACATTTTTTTAATCACAGGAATAGCAGATTGCAATTTGTTTTCCTTTCTGCAACGTTACAGCTCATTATAAAACAGATTCAGGAGTGAGAATGAAATGATTTCCCACCCTTTCATTTCTTTCACAATACACAGCCTCACATACAATACACATATGGCCAGTTTCATTAAAAAGCAAATATAAACAATTATTTTGCTCCATTATATTCTTTGTACAATACATGTAAAATTAAAGAAGTCTGGTGATCAAGGGCCTTAGTATTCTGTTTCTTTCTGCTTATGTCCAGTCAGTGGTACTGCCTAAGCTCTGCAGTGCATTTTCTTCACATGTCATTCACACCTTTTAGAAGGACACAAAGATACCACCTTGTAGAGTTAAATCCTTAAAGCAAAATAAAAGCTGAAAAGAATCAAAGAATCATTTATAAACAGGAGCATGACAAGACTCCTCGTGAAGACATACCAAACCTGTCATCTGTGTATGTATAATAGATTACTATATAATTCTGTAATGGATTGAGTGTGAAGAGGCAGACTGAAAAGCTGATATGAATTTGGATTATCACGGAAATAGGAAGTACATCACTAAAGCGCTTTGCCATCAAACATGCAAGCATGCCGTCTCAGCTGGGGCCCAACCAAAAGTCAAAGTGAACTTAGTTTAGTTAGTTCTCCTTTCTGTCCATGTTTTATCAGTTTCATGAATCCCTGAATTGTTGTACAACACTATTACCAAGTGGATTGTACAGTTTATTCTCAAGGGAAAACATAACCAAACATATAAAAAAGGAGACAGCAAAATGTGCCACTGTCTTCTCACAGCGCATACATATCCAGTAGGCATGCTGCATTTAAAGACTACATCCATCAACTGGTGATGACTGGTGGAGCGAACTCATGTGTTCACTGACCTTTCACCTGTACCAACTGGCATATATAATGTCAGATCCTTGTTGCTGTATAATAGGGCCTAACGTTAGGTTACATTACGTTACCTGAATGACACGGTTATGCTAATACTACTAATAACATTACTACTGTTATGACATTAGTTTCTATGTCATTAGTGGAGAAATTTGAATTTAAAAACGTACTTCTTCTGAGTCTTCAGACACATGCATGCTCTGTCTAACTTGAAGACAAAGTTTTCTAATTTTCTAATTAGATGCCAGCGTTAGATCAATTGGAAAGTTCCTGTCTATGTAAATGTAATGATTATTGTAATATTATTTTACTTTAGTACAATTTCCATAAGCTCTTAAATGTCTAGTAATAATAACATAAATTATATAGCTCATGCAAAATTTAATAACTTACTAGGACCAAGTATTACAGAACTTTCCGCGCTGCCCATAGGAAAGGTGATCAATGAAACACAAATTTCAATATCTCTTTATTGGTGTTTTAACACTGTCTTTTTTAATCTGAGGAAAGGGTAGGGTGTTGTCATTTAAATATAGTTTTCTTTTAAAAAGTTAACATTTCCCTTTTATATAAATATACCCAGGAAAGTTTTTAGAATATTGAGTCACATCTAATGTAAAGTAATTTTAAGGTACAAATACCATATGGAAGAAGAATTAGGATTTGCAAGATAAAAGGTTAGTTATAGGATTCATAATGGGGTTTTTTTTTGTAAGTTCTTCTCCATTTTAATACCAATTATCAAAAATCTATTAACAGTATAACATCAGCAACATCTTGATAATACGTATACCAAATTTGGCATAAAATATTTATATATCATATTTTGTGTGTATGTGAAATGGTATACTGTAAGAAGTTATGGTTGTGCTCTATAGTCACAGGACCACATCTGGATCTATACCTCAGTCAATGACTATCTGTCACATGCACCTACCTGTCTGCTACTTATTTTTTCCCGGAAATGGCAAGGTCTTTAGGGAAAAAATCCTCATGAAACCAATAGTTTCATAATCAAATTCTGATAGAATACATAACTCGAAAGTACAATTATTTAGGTATTTTCAAAATCTAGATGTGTAATATAATCACCTATAAGAGCACTTGACTCAAAAAGACTCAAGAAACAATATAATACAGTAGCATAAACCTTGGAAGAGCTGTCCAGAGTGCTGAACCATCACCAATGACATTAAATTTATTTGAAAAATCATTACAGAAACTGTAATAAATTATCTGCAAACATAAATACAGCAAAGTAGCATAGATTCAAGTATTCCCTGTATAAAAAATAGCATTGTGCTGGAACCTGATCTAATCTGAACATTCTGCTCGAAATCACACAGGTGATTGGGATGTACAGCATCTATTGCTATTATTTTTTGCAGATGAAGCTGTAACAAAATAGAGAACCAGCCAGCTGTAATAAAATTGTCTGGCTGCTTTGTGAAGTGGCCGGCTAGCTCATTAGCCCTTCATAGAAAAAGAGATAACTGGCTATGACAAAACACGTCTGGCTATTAGTGGCTAAAGTTAAAAACATGTAATGGATTTAAAATTTGGCTGCATACACAAAATTGTACATCCTCTAAATAATGGTAAAACAAATCCTGTAATGAATTTATGTAATCATGGCAATTATTAAGACATTAATTGTGATTTGTCTGTAATAAAATCTTATATAAAATAGACACACACACACACACACACACACACACACACACACACACACACACACACACAAACATGATGTAGGAATGTATACATATATTTAAAATAAATGTTAGATTTGTTTAGGTTTTCAACAATGGTTTGAAGGCTTAAAGCAGGGACAGACCAGGTGCCTGAAGTTTACTGATATAAATGGCAGATTAGAAATATATTTTTGTCATCTGTACTGTAAGCTAAAATGCTATAAGTAGTATAAATGCTAATGTGCTAATGTTTGGCTCTCCATTCAATCATGCAGTTTGTTGGGCTTTTTACACTGATGATCTTATGTTATTCCCTTCAAAAGTTTTCATCGCACTAATAAGCCTTGACAAGCCGAATATAGAAGAAGTGACCTTGAAACAGGTCAAGGTGACCAATAAAGAACCCCAAATGAGACCTCTCTGAGGGGAACCCATCCATCAAATCTGGTGATCCTCTGTCATTTTATTCCAAAGTTATTGCACTAAAAAGTTGTCCAAATACATTTGGCTAATAGAATAGCTGAATAAGCCAGTTTTGCCGATTGACAACAGTGTAAAATGTGTGTGAGATTAAATATGGCTTGAGAGAAAGTGTCGGCAACATCAAAGAACCATCAGTCTGTTTAGCCCAAGATTTAGAGTTAGAGACAGTAAACTGTAACAGTACCCAGAAAGGGTTTATTAATGAGGTCAGTCTGACAGGATCAACATTTTTAGACAGTGTGAGAATGAAATTTAAGAGCAGTGGGAGTTAAGCTGCCAAGTTTGTCTTCTGAACTTCTCATGTTTTATAAAATGTTAAGTGTTGAATATGTGTTTATATCGATCTGTATGCTAATAATAACTATAAAACAAAACAAAATTTTGTCTAGCAGAGGTGTTCAAAGTACCCAAGTAGCAGAGGTGCTCAAAGTACCCAAGTAGAAGTACAGCTAGTTGTATTTAAATAAATAAATAAATAAATAAATAAATAAATAAATAAATAAATAAATAAATAAATAAATAAATAAATAAAAATAA
>JAQMYF010000012.1:40911807-40922844 GCA_030014195.1 Neosilurus mollespiculum | reverse complement strand
TATATATATATCAAGCACTGTTCTACGGAAAATCGACTCAAGATTTTATATATATTTATATGTGTGTGTGTGTGTGTGTGTGTGTGTACAAATATATGCATATATAAATATATACAAATTGCTATGTTTTTACTTAGGGTTAAGAAAAATTGCACACCGAACCGTGCCTCCGGCCGGTATCTCGTATGCGTGCGCGCGCCCGTGATTTTATAAACGTGCGCGCGGCCTTGATTTTATATGCGTGTACCGTGATTTTATAAGTGAGTTACGGAACGCTGCACTGCTCAGTGAAATGTACAGAACTTGGTATGCTAGGGGCGCAACAGCTAAAACAGCGGCGGTAACGCAAAAACGTGTTGTAGATCTAAAACTGCAGCCGAAATAGGCACCAGGTTAAGTGTGTTTTGGCAGCATTACAATGTGTTACCACCTAGTGTTCATACCAGTGTGCGGCCTTGAATAGAAGCATGTGTGCAGTATGTATCAGGGTGTGAGGGCCACGTTGCTTTCGGCGACCGGATCCAAATTGTGGAGATTAGTCTCTGTTCTCTATGCTCCAGTTTAGCAAAAAAAAAAACTCATTTGGCAATGAGGGCTGTGAATTCGTGGCCGTGAACATCCGGGCGCTTGGGTCACTGGCCCTGGAAACGAGGCAAGCAACCAGTTGTAGGTTAAAACATTGTAACGCTGCCATTCTGCAGAATTTTCACTTGAAGCTTTCAAGCCTGTTTGGAAAGAGTCCAGGTGGTTCCATCCTGATTCAGTGTATTCACGGTGTTTTTGCAGTGATCAGGATATAAATCCACTCTTGGAAATATTTGAAAAGATGTCACTGTTACCATGTTGTGGTTCATGCAACCCACCAGTTCACAAGACTTGAGTGTCCAGTGATAAAACAACTGATTAATGTAAATAAAATCTAGATATTTAACTCAATTAATGCACTATACACAACACATTTGCTTACATTTACCAGTTTAATCAGCGACTGTGTGCCAGAAGTCGGTATCCACCGATACCCTCCACCTGTTTCAGAGCCTGTACGGAAGGCCATCACACAGATGCTCATTATTTGGTTCATCAAACAATGTTCATAACATGAGCTATAATGTCCCCTTTTTAAACACAAATAATTGAACACATATGATGTAAAAAGTAAATACATGTAAACTTTGTTAATTTTATTGTAATTTATTGTGCATAAATTTGATTTTTTTATTAGTTGCAAGTGTTTTATTCAGTAATCATAATTCAATAATCCATTTAATCCATCCAAGTTCATTTAAATTTCAAGAGAAAATGTTTTCAAGAAAAAAAATCAAGAAAGAGCTGTACAAGTTTTAATCTTTATTTTTATTTATTTATTTGTTTCTTTTTCTTTTTTCTTTTTTGAGTCATGAGAATACTTCATAAGAATCATGTGACTGTTATTGGGACACCTGGGGGTCCTGAGATGATGAATAAATAATAATTCCAGGTCACATTACCCATTCTGTAATCAAGCAGCTCATGCTGTGTTTCCTATGTATTATTATCTAAAGAACACAGTATAAACAGTATATATAACACATTATTATTTTGTGCATATTTAAGGATAAAACAACCAAACGATTCAAACATATGAATTAAGTGCCTTAGAAAATGAATGAATGACATTTTGAGTATTTTTTCGACATGCTACTACTGAACCAACTGTAAGCATCCTTAAATGTGGTGTTGTTAGCAAGGGTTTCAAGTTGCAAGGGTGCACCCAGGAGATTTTGTTATGAGAGAGCCAATTGAGAAATTCACATTTCATTTGAAATTAAACAATTAAACTATGTAAATAGTTCAGATATCAGTATTTGATTTTTAATTCATGTTTAATATTGTTGTCATTGCTACCAGCCAAATATGTGTGCTAACAATTGGTGTCTTGAGTCTCATTTAAACATTTTACTGCCCTTCAGTACCCGAACTGACTGGTCCAATCTATATCATTATCTATATTCTATATATATATCTATGTCAATATATCATTTTCTATATCATATTGCAGCAATGTCTACAAGCCTCTAATAGTTGTTACACCTGGTATTTACATCTAGAACTGTTAAAAGATAAAAGCCCATTTTCTGTGAACCCAGCCATTTTTCAAGTAAGAAAAATTATACAGACTTGATTGACAGGTGGCCCTGCAATGGCCTGGTGAGCTGTCCAGGGTGTACTCTGCCCTCACCCAGAGTCGGTGCCAGCCTCCACGTGACCCTGATTAGGATTAAGCGGTTCAGAAAATGAATGAATGATTGACAGGTGTTTCTGTTGCTCTGTTGTGTCCAATTAAATTGATTGTTCAAGTAAACACTTTGATTACTCAACAACTTTGATACACTTTACTGGGCATGGGGAGGGACTTATGCAGACGGACTTGGACCCCGTTCATCACTGCTTGCAGTTGTAGTTTTTATTCATTTTTCAGGTTGTTGTTTTTTTTTGACAGCCTCGCTGAATTATTCTTAATGTGCTCTTTGTGCGCCATCTACCGGCCCGTAATATGAACAGCAACTGCGTTCATAAATCTTTTTAATACAGTCCAGAAATCTTATGCACTCATTAAACTATTAAAGCAGTTCTACACCTTAAAAAAGCTCAGTATATATAATATGTTATATATAATAATATGTTTGAGTTATGTTTTGTACTTTCTTTAGCTGGGTGTAATAGTGTTCTGATTATGTTATTGCTGTGCTAAGCTGAAAAGTAAGTGGTGTATTGTTATGTTTTTTGCCAATGTTTGAAGCTATATAAATAAATAATCTATTTTGAATATGGATATAATCTATCTGAATAAATATTAGATTTCCAGGAGAATATGATGTCGGAGGTTCAAGCCCCACTATCACTGGGATGTCACTGCTGTCCCCCCAGTGCAGCTAACTGGGTTATCAAATGCCAGCCATGTCTCTCACTGTCTGTGGTGAGAGGCAAGTAAAAGAACCATTGCTGACTTTCGTAGAGTAGGCTGCATAGCCATTAGCGTGTTTCTGCCCTGCGATGGCCTGGCGAGCTGTCCAGGGTGAACTCTGCCCTCATCCAGAGTCGGCTGAGATGGGCGCCAGCCTCCCCGTGACCCTAATTAGAATTAAGCGGTTCAGAAAATGAATGATGATGAATGAGATTTCCCGTTATATTTAATTATGATTTAATTGGTGATGGTTTGTTATAATTAGTACCAATGTTTGCCTTTCATTTTCATGGTATATTTATGTTTATAGTAGCGATTGATAGGATTGTTTTTCCTATTTTTCTGTATAGTGGCTATTTTTATAACTTTATGTTAATTACCATGTTTTAGGACTTTTGTATTAGTTTGCATTATGTCATGTAAAATGCACAAAAGAAGTAATAAATGATTTTTGCTGTTAATACTACAATTGTGAATATTAATATGTGTACAAGGAAAGTTATGTAAGTTACAAACTGGTGTAAGTGGTTTGAAACATGCTTAAAATTCTATTCACAAACATTCTACACAATATTTTAATGACATTTCCATGTTTGATCTAAGTGACAGTATGCAAATGTATCTTATTATAAATCATCATACCAAACCTCCCAATCCTGACACTGTGTCAATGCCTGTGTACTGTTATTTTGCATCAGGATGAATTCTATAGCTAAGGTGTGTTTGACTGATTTTGAAGAGTATGCCAAACAGCATCTCTCCAAACCTACCTGGGATTATTACGCAGCTGGAGCAGATGAGTGCTGCACCAGAGATGACAACCTACAGGCCTACAAAAGGTTCCTTATTCCTTTATGTTAGTCCCTCAAAATGATATGCACATGTAATGACCTATTAGGTGATTAATTATTTAATTGGGTATATATATATATATATATAATATCATTATTAATGGACAAGGTCATATAAGAATAAATTCAGAGCAGATAGAAAGTTTCTGAAATAAATGATCCAAAATGACTTCTTATATTCTTGGTTGAAATCACCACCAGGATCCGTCTAAGGCCACGGATTTTGAGGGACGTGTCAGTGAGTGACACAAGAACTACCATTTTGGGCAACGAGATCAGCTTTCCTGTAGGCATTGCACCCACTGCTTTTCACTGTCTGGCTTGGTATGAGGGAGAGGTGGCCACTGCCAGGGGTAAGTGGGCAAATAGACATTTAGTGCAATGAAATCAATTACAAACTGCACAGTGTAGATTCATACATACTGATTATGTAGGTCCTGAAGGTTTTTAGCTGTTGTTGGGTTTTTTTTTAAGTTTGTGCGATTGGATTATATTTGACAGCGGAAGAGTTCCAAATATATCTGCATTTTGGAGTTGCAAAAAGTATTAGCTATTAGCTTAGCTATAGAATACAAAAAGCCGTGGCCTGAGTCAAGAATCATCAAGATCTCTCCCAGCATGCACTGCACAAGGAGCTTTGCATGCATTAGAAGTTATTACTGATGATAGTTATGATAAATGCTTAAAATAGCCTATTCGTCTGTAGTTCTTTGCGAGATTGCGTATATACACGGATAAAGCACACTTTACCATAGTATATTTTGTATAGAGACAACTGTCTGTCTATTTTGGGGAGTGGCGTTACTTGCACTTGGCACCAATCAAGGTTGGCAAGGTGAGAATGATTAAATTGTTAAAGTTGCCTTTTTTATTATTCTCCTTCTTTTTGATATTTTATGAAACCATTTACGAACTTTGGATTAGCGATTGCATTGAGGTTAATATGCCTCAAATTTTGTCTCAGTAATCACAATCAGACTACTTTACTGATGCCGGAGGAAATTGTGTGCACACAGTTGCTTCATTCTGATTATAGAATATAGATAAAAGATAACAAGTCTAAAATTAAAATTACAAATATCCATGTAAATAAACAGATACAGAATAAATCCTGTCAGTGACTAATATGTACAGTGTTATCATTATGATAAACAGTAGAATGTAAATGTAGTGCAAAATGCAAATGTATAGCAGTGGATGATGTTGCTATATGGAGGAGTTGTACAGTTTAATGGCCACAGGCAGGAATGATTTCCTGAGTCGTTCAGTGGTACATTTAGGTGGTTCCAGACTCTCACTGAACGTGCTCCTGTGACTAATCAGCAGGTTGTGGGCATAGACACAGTTAAGCAGGTAGATGATGACGTCCTTAACTCTGAGACAGGGTTGGTAAGCAAACTGGAGGGGGTCCAGATGTGGTCATGGGTCGGGGCTGATCCAGGATGAGTCTATCGAGGGTCTTCTTAAAATATGAAGTCAGTGCCACGAGTCTGTAATTCTGGATGTGGCATCTGATATGCTGCAAATCAAAAGCAGTACTGAAAGAAATGCATTTTAAATGTGTTATACTTTCTTTAGCTCCCACCCCTCGGGAGCTAAAGGAATGGTTTCCGTCCGTCCGTCTGTCCATCACACATAAGTTTCCGCCACTCGCTGAAGCTGGGGCTTTCAAACTTGGTATGCTGGCTCACTACTATAATTGCTAGGGTGAGTTGGTGTGTGAGTGACCTTGACTTACTTTTCAAGGTCACAGAGGCAACACTGTATATTAGGTTTCCGGATATTTACTTACCGCGTGCTGAAGCTGGGGCTTTCATACTTGCTATGCTTGTTCTATATTGCCATATTATGAAATCATCCTTTCGGTGGGAGCGTCTAGACCCCTGTGGTCTATTTTTCTTTTTACTGTTCTCGTCCCTGAACAGTGTTTGTTTTTTTGTAGGGCTGTTTCTTATTGTAAAAATAAGCCAACACTAGATCAGGATATGGTGCCTTTTCTTTGAGTTTTATAGGATTTTCTACTATCTCCATTTCCGGCAGCCTCAGAAGCTGTGAACACCTGTTACATTACCAGCACTTACTCCACATGTTCAGTGGAGGAGATTTGTGCAGCAGCTCCAAATGGCTACCGCTGGTTCCAGCTCTACGTGTACCGTGACCGCAAACTGTCAGAGTATCTCGTCCACAGAGTGGAGGCACTCGGCTACAAGGCCTTGGTGCTCACAGTCGATGTGCCGTACACTGGCAAACGCCGTGATGACATACGTAACCAGTTTAAGCTGCCCCCTCATCTGAAAGTTAAGAACTTTGATGGAATGTTTCAGGTAATGATTTACATACATTAGCACTACATTTCTCACACACACAGTTTTGGTGAAGCTATAATTAAATCATGTCAACTGTAATTGCATGCTATTGACCCATTGATTTTTTGTTGTTGCTGTTGTTTTCATGTTCTTTTGTGGTTGTGTGTTATGTTTATTGTTAAGCCTGAATGCTTCCTCGAACAGGAAACTGCAGACCCTGAAGAGTATGGTGTTCCACAGAGCACACTGGACCCATCCATAAGCTGGAAAGACATACACTGGCTTCAGTCTCTCACCCGCCTGCCTATTATCATTAAAGGTATCCTGACTAAAGAGGATGCAGAGCTGGCTGTGGAACATGGTGTTCAAGGTATCATTGTATCCAACCATGGAGGTCGACAGCTGGACGGAGGGCCAGCCACAGTAAGAGACAACAGATTTAATGGTTTCATGGTTTATATGACTTCTTTAGAATTAAGCTTTTTGTTTCCAATCTTACCTAATTCTCTTTCCCTTCATATGTCACTCCTTTCTTCCCTTTGCCCTTGTCCCCTGCTCCTGTAAACAGATTGACTGTTTGTCAGAGATAGTAGACACAGTGCAAGGACGGATTGAGGTGTACATGGATGGAGGGATTCGCACAGGCAGTGACGTGCTGAAGGCCTTGGCTCTAGGAGCCAAGTGTGTGTTTATTGGAAGACCAGCAATCTGGGGCCTTGCTTACAAGGTAAATGGTGTGTGTGTGTGTGTGTGTGTGTGTGCTGTATTGAGGACCAGAATGTGTTTTTAACCAGAGTGAGGCCATTTTTGGGAAGGGAGTACATTTTTGCTGGTCCTCACATCTTCAGTGGGCTGTTTGAAGTTTAAGACTTGGTTTTAGAGTTAAGAATTAGGTTAAAGTTTGAGTCAGGGTAAAGGTTGGGATTTGGCATTTAGTTATGATGGTTAAGGTTAGGTAAGGGGCTAGGGAATGTATTATATTAATGAATGTTGTGTTAATGAATCAATAGTGTGTGTGTGTGTGTGTGTGTGTGTGTGTGTGTGTGTGTGTGTGTGTGTGTGTGTGTGTGTGAGTTAAAACTAAGAGTGTAGCTATGAACATTGATGACTGCTGCAGTTTAGTTTTAGTTTTCTGCAGTCGTTTTGCAATAATGATCTGTGGCTAAGGCAATGGATTACTGATCTGAAGGTCAGGGGTTCAATCCCAGTACCACTATTGTTGGGCCCTTGAGCAAGTTCCTTAACCCTTAATTGCTCAGTCGTATAAAAAAAAAAAAAAAGATAATTTTAATTTGTTTAGGATAAGAGCGTCTGTAAGATGCTGTAAATGTAAATGTCTGTTTTGGACAGGGTGAAGAGGGCGTGAAATCAGTTCTCCAAATTCTCAATGAAGAGTTCCGTCTATCCATGGCTTTATCTGGTATGTCTAAGACTCATCATGTACCCTGCAGCTCTGTGCATTCTCAGTTTAAAAGATGAATGACGCTACATCACATTTCATTTTCTCTCTCTTGTTTTCTCAGGTTGCAGAAACGTGGCTGAGATCAACAGGAATCTCATTCAGATTTCTAAGCTCTGATATAATAGAAAGAAATGAGGGCATGATCAAGATAATCTCAAATCATCCTCACATTTAGAGTCGTTTTTAAGACATCTCCCAAAGATTTATGAGCACATGATTGATGTAGTAAAATTGTTCACATTATATTATTCCTCTTAAATAATTATCAAAACATTTTGAACAGTAAAATTAAATTTGCATGATTGAAGAGATGTGTTTGTGAGATAATGGAGGCTTTTTAACCAGCTAAAATGAATTGCAGTTATGATTACTAGTTCTGTATTAATGATGTGTAAAATGATATCATGCCTGAGGGCCTGGCAGGTTGGTTTGGGAGCAAGAGATCATAAAGTGTGGCGCGTGAAGGTGAGTTTTATGGATTGTTTGTGGTGCAGACTGATAATACTGTACACTGTTTCTATTTAGTTTGTGCAGTATATTATGAGTAAATGGAGAGGATGGTTGGATCTGGTGTCACAGAAAGGGTTTGGAAAGTCATTGTAAAGAAGGATAAAATAAGCTCATGTAACAGAGGGTTATACAGGACCTGCCATATCATTGGATATAATTGAATACCTGAAGCACTGTATCATTAATATTGAATAATAAACTTTATTGAGCTATATTACTCTCTTGTCTTGAGGACATTTTTCTTAAAAATTAAAAATAACATAAAAAGTTATTGTACCCCTGCAAAGCGTCAGGGATCCTATGTTTTCACAGGCTGTCACTGCCACATCTGCCGCAGATACTTTCTGTTAATATTCTAGCAGTGTAGTCCTTTATGGATTTATTTACATTTATATTGAATGGTCCCTGTGGCATGCCTTAACACCCTATTGAAACTGGGTAAAGTTAACCTATTTTTCAAGGTCACAGAAGTCAATTCATCAAAAATGAAGTTTTCGTCTGAATAGTTTAAACTTCATCCCTGTTATACTTAGTGTCATGGTCTTCAAACCTATTGAAACTGGGTCATCTTAATCTAATTTCAAGTTCACAGTGGCCACATGAATTATGCACGTGCCTACACACACACACACACACACACACACACACACACACACACACACACACTTATATAATATATTCAACACATCACTGCAATAAAACTTTTATTTATATCAATTCTGTTAAATACATATAAAGGTTTTGAAAAGCTTCACAGATACTAAATTACCTATTATCAACAACACACTTACTTTTTTCACTCATACTGTAATATATTTCTTGCAATGATAAATTACACTTATATGTACATCATTGTGTAATGCAATTTTAGAGAGGTGTGCTTTTGACCACACGGGAAATACACCTAGTGCTCTGTAACATGAACGCATTTCTAGTTTTAAAGGTTATTTGAAGGATGTGAAGGAAAAGTAGTCCAGTGTATTTAACAAAGCGTTCAGCAAAACTAATGCATAGGGCCCTGCTTACTTTTCTCGTATCAAATCTATTATTATGGTATTATGAGTATAGATGTAGTTGATATAAATGTGGTACTTGACATCATTCTTCTTCCACAGCTATTCAGAGTAAACTTTGGTGTGGTCTGCTATTCTTTGCACTGTTAAAAAAAGATACAGTTTAGCATTGAAGGCAAGAGATCAAAGAATGGGGAACACCACTATAAGGTAAGAGACATAGGGATACAATGATGAGAGTGGAGGTTTTAACACACACACACACACACACACACACACACAGTAGTATATATAGGATTACTTTTTATGCTTCACATCTGTGTATGGATTTACTCCTTAATGTCTGTTTAGAGAACTGCCAGAAGTAACCTCTTGATTAAGAAATCTAACATTAAAAAGAGGAAGAAAAATGTGTCTGCAAAAGAAAGAAACAGCCAGGCAAAAACTAAGAAACGAGAAGTGACACAGGAAGTGGAGTGGCTTGTGGTAAACAGCTCATAGCAGTAGCACCGAGATGTTTAGTGCTGTGATGTGCAGAAGACCTTGAACCTTTACAGAGCATATCAGTGTTCGGTAAGTTCCAGTATAGGAAACCCTTTTCTTGTATTCTTGAAGGAAATGCTATGATGTTACAAACATTTTAATCCTTCTTGCTATATAAGCATTTCCCTATAAGATGTGATAAGAAGTATGTATTTAGGGGCATTTAATTACAAGCAGTGCAAAGGAGAAAGGAGAAGGAGAAAGCAGTGCACATTTAAGTGTGTATGATGTGTGTATGTAGTCATGAAAAGGATAATACTGTGAAAGTTTTGGACATCTACTTTGAGTCTTGCCACGTTACACCTGTTCTGGGGGTGTTCTTTATGTAGTGTGTCTACATGGTCTTGCTAACCTCCTTTCACTTCCTTTTTCAGATACGCAGTTCTGTGAAAACATTTTCAGTTTGATCCGAGAACGACATTTCAATTTTGTTTTGCCTTCCACAAATAACAAAAGAAGTGACTGAAGTATTGTAACTTTACAATCATGGGGTAAGATTTGTTTCTATTACTTTTTCATTAGATAATAGACAGGAAGAATTGATATAAATTATATAAGTGATATATAACTTGTTCATTTTTGACATTAAAAAATATTACTTTGTGATACAAGTAATATATAATTAATTGGTAATAATTAGAGCAATGTTATTGTGCATTGCACTTTGCCTTCGTAATGTTTAGGATGCATGTATAAATGCCAGCTGCTCAAAGTTACTGCTGTTGTGTAGATTATACAGACTAACTAAGATACAACTGCTCAGAGAAATACAAAGTAAATTAATTTGTCACTGATGAATGGAGCTCTTTGTACACTTTGCTAAGATAACACTGTGTGCATAACCTGTTACCATGCAGAATATTTCCAGCTGTAGATAAGTCTTTGCTTCTAAGTTCACTTCTATAGATCCCAACTCAGGTGCTGAATTTGCTGACATTTATTTGACTTTGTATCTAATGAGCTAGTTTGGATATAGATCGGCATTTATTAAATGATTCATATGAATACAGTATTGCATTTTCTAATTTGGCAAATGATTTTATCCAGTGTACTTAAAGTTCAGCTGAGGAGGTGTTATATAGGTTTACATCCTTTGCTTAATGGCCTTTCTTTAACGAAATGCACAACCTTCTAGTACCGAGCCTTCACTGTTAAACCACCATTGCCTGATATCTTTTGGATAACCCTTCTCTGATAATGCAGTTTTACTCTAGAAGCAACGAGATTTATTTTTCTTAATTTTGGTACTGGAAACAATTTGCATACTGTATGCTCTCAATACCTTTGATTAAAAACTTTTATTAGACCTTTTAAAAAAGTATACACATGCAATCTCCAGGAGATGTGTTAGTGAGATTTCTGTCAAAATATTCTTAGCTATTTTGACAGAAATCTCACTAACACATCT
>JAQMYF010000012.1:40872621-40888449 GCA_030014195.1 Neosilurus mollespiculum | reverse complement strand
ATATATATATATATATATATATATATATATATATATAGATAGATAGATAGATAGATAGATAGATAGATAGATAGATAAAAGTGGTCTCAATTTTTTCCATGGCTGGGTTTTTTTTTTTTTGTTGTTTGTTTTTGTTTGTTGTTGTTCTTTTTGGATATACTGTATTAATTCCTAATGGGAAACTGTTGTCTTTAGCTCACATAAACAGTGAGCACACACACTCAGAGCAGTGGAGAACATTGCTAAGAGCAGCTGGGGGTTAGGTGCCTTGCTCAAGGGCACTTCAGCCATGAAGGTGCAGCTCACTCCCACTACACACTAAAATCCCCAGTGTTAAATTAACACCCAGAGAGTATATACGAGAACAATGGAATTATATATACACTCTGGGTGTTAATTCAACACTTGGGATTTTGCTGTGTACCGACACATATATTTTTCTGCTGGTTCAGGAATCAAACCAGCAATCTTTTGGTCCCAAACCCACTTCTCTAAATATTGGGCTACAACTGCCTAAATTTCCCACTGTCACTCACTCACTCTCTCAACATGTTCTCTCACTCACTCACTCTTTCACTCACATACTCACTTATTTGCCGAACCGCTTAATCCTACCAGGGGCAATTTGGAACAGCCAGTTAGCCTGATGTGCATGTCTTTGGACTGTGGGAGGAAACCAGAGTACAAGGAGGAAACCCACACAAGCACAGGCAAGAACATGCAAACTTCTCACAGAAACAACTGAGCCTGGGACTCGAGGCGGATGTACTAACCACTAAACTATCTATATAAAGCTAGCGTCTATATAAAGCTAATTGCTTTTTAAAAGCTAAATATAATCTCTCATCCTATTCATCTGTGTGTGCTTGTGTTTTAGGCTTGCTGAGCAACAGTGGGATAACAGTGTCACCATTACCCATACATGAGAAAGTCTACCTGCTGACTTCATCTAAAGTTCCCTTTTGTGGTGGGGTTGTTTTTCTAACATATTTATCATTATCTATCAGCTGAGATGAAGATTAATAAACATTCTGTGTCCGAATGCCGATAAGAGAAACCTTTTTCCCCCCCTCTCATTAATCTTCCCTGGTTTTGAACTAACCTAAAAATATAATGCTTGTTTAAGAAATCTGGATTCCTGTTGAGTTCTGTGCTTTGTCTTCCTTCACAGTGCATCACATCATGATTGAGCTGAAAGTGTCCCCACTGATAAAGAGTGCTGTTGTGCAGGTCACCCTAGTCTCCATGGAAGACATCAGGACAAAGCAGAAACTTTATCTGTATGTATTACCTCTGTGCAACATTACATAATCTACTATTAGCATCACCTACAGCTAAAGCCCTTATGGAAAGCAATCACATAAATTTCATATAAGATCAAATGTTTTTCACATGTGACTATAAGTAATAGCTGGTCATGTGGAAAAATACACAAAGCTGCATTTCATCATTTTACTGTTACTGTACAGAAATATATTATATACTCAGAACGTCTTTCTGTATATATATATATATATATTCAAGAGAGATTGGCAAAACCATTTATAAACAAGTGGTGGGGCATCCAGAGAGTCTATGCAAGATTGATTCTATCCATCTGAAGAATACTGGAGCATTACTCTACAGACAAGGGACCATCCACTTTGAATACATCTGTATCTCCAAGATCCCCAAAACAAGGTGGAATCAACAATATTTAATAGTCCAGAAAATTGGAAACTAGCACATGTATTTGGCAGGGCATGCTAATAATGTGTGTGTTATTATTTCTGTTCTATGTTTAGGAGGCTAGACACATTATGTGTGGAGAACATAATGATTGGAAGGAGTGCACCGTGGTCCCATGACATAATCCAGGTGTGCTGAATATCAGGAAGGAGAGAGCATGTTACACACAATGGACAACATTACATTAGATGCCTGTTACAAATGCATGGATGTAAAACAAGCACGCTTTTGGACTGCAAAGAAAAGACAACAACATTTATTAAAGTGTTCCAGTTAAAGCACACATATTGCAACACTAATGTATAGTGTAAAAAAAATACCATTTACAAATCCATTATTCAGTAACAGTTTGACAGTTCAGATATTACAGAGCAATTATAATGCCTTTTAACACTAGTCAGTTACTGGAGGTGAGTGTGTTCCTCCTAATATCAAATAATGCAATACTGCTAAGATGAAAATACTTCATGTTGATTTCATCTTATGTGTTTTATTGACTTATAAACATTTGTGATGTACTGTAGCTTGGCAGTCTGGCTATTATTTAGTTATCTGTGAAATTATTAACAATCGTCAGACAAATATATTTATATTATCTAATAATCAAAATGTAGCACAAAAAAATTTATCTACTGCAGCCAAATTATAGACTGGGATCAATATCAGCCATGCACTGAATTTTCACAGAAAATTATAAAAACACAGAACAGTTTTTATGAAGGAGGAATTGGCCCCAAGAACAGACATTGATTCCTTATGGTGAATTAAAGACTCACATAAAAATAGCATATGTTTCTTGAATGTTTTCCCTGCACTCATTCATCCTGTGTTAAAAAAAAATTGAAAGAAAGAAAACACAATGTGACATTAGGAAATGAAGTGAAAAGTGAAGTGGAACTTTCACCTGCATTGAGATTTACAAAAAAAACTAAGACTACAGGTTTAATCACAACATTGAATCGATAACATCAAGATGGTATTACTACAGTGGTATTAAAATGGAGCCCCAAACTATTTATGGCATTGTTGATCAAGGTCAATGGAAGGGATAATTACAGTTCTACTATTATACTTAAATCCTCTGTAGGGGAAAAAAAAACAACTATTTAATATGTCTAATTTAAAGTATGAACTTGTACAATAGACACGTAGACTATGAAAGCAGAGGAAACGAGAAGCATGCAGTGAAGGCACTGAGACCCTGGTTCCACTCCTGGCTTTGTTTATGGATTAGATTATTTTTAGAGCCTCGGAGTTTCCGTGGGAGCCAGTGGAGCACGTCCTCTTTGGTATGGAAACCTTCCAGGAGTATCACCCCCTGTTAAATTTATGAGAAAAAAAAATTAGCAAGTAGTCATTTGCAATCTTATAACAATACCTTATTGATATAAAAGTTTTTCTACATTAACTAATGTTAAGATTGTTTTGAATCTGTACTCAATCACGTACGGTGTAGCCTTTCTGTCCACATAGCCCAACCCATATCTTTCATTCCACCTCAGGCCTTGTGCACAAGGTCAGCATTTTAATGACAGTGGTGCCCATCTCCTCCCATCAGCTGTCCAACATGTCATCCAATACTACCCTTTACACCACCCCCACCACCCACCCTCACAACACCCCCCTACCCCTGTAAGAAAATACCACCCACAGCTGGTGCAAGCATGAATTTCAAAAGAAGCAAGATAGAGATGTGGATTAATGGAGCGTACAATTTTTAACTTTGGCTTTTACAAACACATGTGCATGATGATGGGGCACTTGGCAATGGAATATCTAAAGTGACTCTTATTTAGTAATTATACGAGGATTTTCCACTTAGCTTAAAATGCATACTGCATTAGTTTCTTCTATGTGAGGCAAGGAAAGAGCCCAATGCTTCACCTCCTTTGACTCAGACCAATCCATATGTACACAAACACATAGAACACATTCAAAGAAAGTGTTTTACTCCACAGCTAGCATAATTTCAGTTCTGTTTTATGAGGTCTACTGTAATATATAGGTGATGTATACAGTAACACTCAAGGAAGAGTTAGATGTTAAATGCACACACATGCACACATACACACACACAGTGAAAGGCACATTCCTCTCCTGCATTCTCTGAAGTTAGTCAAGTGCTTAGTGCTAAATGAGTGCATCAGTGACACTCTATATCACACTGCACAACACGTTTCTTCCCACATTACTATTCCTAATATACTTGTGTGTACTTACATATAACTTAAGAAGTGGCCCAGTGTGTTAGCTTCCGAATCTTATTTTCTACTTCAAATAATCCCTTTCACTCCCATAGTCCACTAGAGAGCCTATCATGTCAGCAAAGTCCTCAAGGACTAAGCTGGTTGAATCCTCACCCGAGGGCATCTCAGGATCCGTGGCCCAGGAAGAGTGTCGCTGGGAAGGCTGGTCTTTGAAAAGTGGGTCCTTCCCCTGTCCTTGTTGAGAGCGTTTTGCACCTACATGCTGGTTGCTAGGTGATGGCTCTATTGGCACGACTGTCTGATTCCCTTGGCTTCCCCTGGGTGGGGAACTGCTGCTGTCCCCCTCACTACTTGGAGGCGATGGGGCAAGAACATGGTAGAGGCTGGGCAGACGGATGTCAAGGTGTACCCCACTCTTGGCAAAAAGTTTGTCAATCAGAGAGTAGAGTTTGTCTGCAATGTCATTGCCAAGCATGACAGAGAAGAGACGAGAAATGTAGCGGTCTTTGGCCAGAAGGAGATAAAGACGTTGGCGCCGCCAGGAGATGTAATGGCAATCTGTCTCTGCTGTCAGCGTCACCTGAGGATTGGGAGATCCAAGTATTCAAGAGATGTCAGTTGAAGGCTGGATATGAAGTAGGCATTTAAAGATATCAGTTATTCTACAGCAAAAATGAGAGCACCTTGCACTCTATTAGAGATTAGAGACTCTAAAAGCATTTATTATGGTACCTGGAAATTCCCCTCCTCTGTTGGCCGGAGGGATTCCCATTCCGGAGAATCCAGGAATTGGTGAGGGAATATGTAGTGAAGGAACTGACCTTCTAAAGTCACTCGAATCCTATGAAGTAAGGAAAAGGGAACAGTTTATAGGCAAATTAAAAATCAAGTACTGAAGAAGTGTCATGTCATTCCAATTAAACTCCTCATGGTGGTTCAGTGGTTAATACCGTCACCCCACAGCAGAAGGTTCGAAGTTCAAATCTTGGCCAAGGACCTGATTATGTGGAGCATGCATTTTCTCTCCGTGCTAGCATGGGTTCCTCCGTGTGCTCTGGTTTCCTCCCACAGTCCAAAAACATGCAGATAAGGTGAACTGGTTTCTCTAAACTGCCCATAATTTATAGAATGAGAGTGCGAATAGTGTTTGTTCCCCATGACAGATCAGTGATTAAGAAAATAATGGAAAATAATGGAAAAATAATTATCGACCCAGAACACTGGAGGGACTACATCTCTTGGCTGGTCTGGGAACGCCGCGGAGTCCCCCCAGAAGAGCTGGAGAATGTGGCTAGGGGGGAGGGATGTCTGGACCTCACTGCTTAGGCCTCTGCCTCCCAACCCAACCCCGGAACAAGCGGAAGAAGATGAAGATGGAAAATTATGATTAGTTTATTTTTTTCAGGATGGAAATTTGGTCCAATTATATTTTTTAAATAAACACTGAAGTATATCTGACTTCATTAATTCATTCATTTGCCAAACTGCTTTAGCCTACTAGGGTTGTGGGGAGGCTGGAGCCAATCTCAGCTGACCACAGGTGAAGGTGAGTTACATCCTGAACATCTCACCAATCCATCGTAGGGCCAACACACACACACACGTCTCACACCTGGGGTCAATTTGGAACAGGAAAATTAGCCTAATGTGCAGGTGTTTGGGCTGTGGGAGGAGACCAGTCAACCCGGAGGCAACCCACGCAAGCACAAGGAGAACATGCAAGCCTCAGACAGAAACTCCCTTGCCGAGCCCTGGGATTCAAACTCAGGACCTTCTTGCTCTGGACTTGCTAACCAATACACCACTGTGCCATCCTGTATGCAGTGTATCAGCTGTTAAATATTAACCATGAATTTTCTTACTAACCTTCCCGAGAGCAGAAAGGAAAGTTTGTCAATCTGTGTTTTTCCCTCAATAGCGTACGTCTCCTCAGCCTTGAGAGCGAGCACCTTGTTCTCACAGGCAGCAGTGATCTCTTTGAACACCTGTACAGGTACATCCATTGGCAGATAGACAGCAGAGTAGAGGGCAGAAAGCTCCTCATTGGCCAGACCATCCCGCATCAGACGAAATATCAAGTGACACACCTGAGCTAGGCACTGCAGTACCAGCATCATGTTCCAGACAAAGACATCGAGGCCACACACTGTTAGCCAGCCCCACAATGCCAAACACAGGAAAGCAGGAGCCAGGAAACTGAAGATGTAAAGTGCTCCATAAGTTCCACTTCCACCCATGTACCCTATAAAGAGGATGGTGTTACCCAGATGGTAGATGGCACCCTCTGTGCCATTGGTCCATTCTGTACATAGTGAATGACCATAGATTATTGTATCAAAGCTAAAGTTGGTGTTGCTCATGTTCTAGTCTCACAACATCCACAAAAAAAGAGATTTCTTCAGAGTCCAAGAGGAGTCTTTAGAGTTCAGTTCTTAGTTGTTTTGTCATAAATTTTTCTATTTTTTTAGTGACGCCAAAGTGTTCATAAAGAATATAAACACAAATATGAAGTTATAAAATGTTCCCCTTTGCCTTCATAGCTAGTGCCTTATTTCCTTTTTCCTTGAGCATAAAATAAATATAAGAATATAGCTCCCTTCATTCTGTGAGCCTCTTCGTTTGTCTTCCACCCCCTCTGCCTCTAATTTCCACTATATCACCTGCTATGTCTCGTCCCCTGTATCTCCGCTCACTCCTACAGTGGAGTGAGCACTGCTGGAAACACAAAGCAGGAAAGGAATTGGCTGGGGTGGGTAGTGTGACACCCCTAGAAGGATAACCATGTTTGGAATTGAAATCCAAGGAGGAAAGAGTCAAAGACAGAAAGCAGACCAGCTACTTAACATAACACACCATGGCAGGGAGAGTGAGATGAGGGACGATAACAAGTGAGAAAAGCAAAAGCTTCCATGAGCTTGCAAAGAGTGTTACAATGACTCGCCTTTTTTTTTTTTTTTTCTTACGTTACAATGACAATTTTCTGTTGAGTATAATTGACAGTCTTAGAGGAGGGTTTAAGCATGAAGTATTGCTTATATTCTGATTTGGGTAGAATCACAGAGATCATATTACAGTGTTTACTGTCCCCTCTTTGACAGTCTGTCCAAGAGCCACCATGAGAGGGCTGTACCAATTTACCAATTCGGTAGGGGTGCCGTTGTACTATTATTTTATGATAATTTAACACCTAGCACAAGTCACAGTGTGCAAACACTGTACAGAACTTTGTGTTATGATACCACATTTACATTTGTACGTATAGTTATGGCTGATTGGTTTATATGAATATTCATTATATACTACATGAGAACATCAGGATTTGATTGTTTCATCTCTGGTCTAATAGACATCAATATATACTACATGGGAATGACGCAATCTGATTAGTCTGCTATATTGGGACTACAAATCCTTATCCCAAGTGGATAATGCTTGAATCAAAATGGAAGATATTCACAGTTGGTAACTGTCACTTGAAGCATGCGATGTAATCACTTCATGCATAAAAATGAAGAAATGAATCATGAAAATCTCATTTTAGTTTATCTCACATGTGTTTCCAGTGGTATATACTAAAACGCATTAAGGGAGCGCGGTTTACTTTCGTTTCTGAATGAGTAGGGACAATAGAGCAGAGTAGATGCCATTAGCTACACACAACTATTAGCCTGCTCAAAGTAGAGTTCACCTAACCTGCCTCAGTGTCATTGTTAAAATTTTAAATATTATTATTAAGTATAAAAATCTGGTTTTAGTTGGCTTTTCTTGTGTTTTCCCTTAGTATGTACTAAAATACCTTCATGGAGCATGGTTTACTTTTGTGTTTGAATGAGTTGGCTGAGCAGACCAGAACAAACACTATTAGACACACAGCGTTATTAGCAGGAGATGTACAAGGTGTATCCCACCTTCACCCAGAGTCAGCTGAGATGGGCTTCAGCCTCCCCCATGACCCTAATAAATGATAAAGGGGTCACCCAGAGTTGGGTTCATTTATTAGCAGCATTGTGATTTGATGACGGGAAGATTGAACCACTCCATAAAGTCTTCTCCAGCACATCCCAAAGACATTCTATAGAGTTAAGGTTAGGACTCTGTGGTGACAGTTCATGTGTGAAAATGATTCCTGATGCTCCCTGAACCACTCTTTCATTATTTGAGCCCCAATTTTATATCACTGCCATCAAGGAAGAAATAGTCCATTGATGTGAAAATCTGCACATCCAGTACATTCAGATCATCAGCTGAATTCATTTTATTGCCATATAATGTTGCTGAGCCTCGACCTGACCAACTGGAGCAACAATGCCATGGTGATTATGCGCTGTAAGCAAGGCTATACATCTTGAGTTCTGATGAATTAGAATTTTTCATCTATACATCAATAGATTTATAATGATTGTGTCTCACATACAATCTGCATCAGTGAGAGTCATGTCGGGAGTCGTATCCCTCCTGTGGCAGAAGCTGATAACCAGTGAATGTTGCACATCAGAGTCGGAGACTTTCTCATCCATAGAAGGCACTGAGCCAGAAAGAATGTGAGGGCACATGCATTGCTCATGTACTGCAGCCAAGTGCGATGATATACTGAGCCAGGAGAGATTTCATGCAGCTGCTCAGATAAATCTTCATGTCAATAGCGACTCATATTATACAGTCTATTAATGTTGGTAAATCTTATCAAAGATTCTTAAAATGTAAAAACTATATATATTTTTTAAAAAATGTAAAAAAATTTAAAACTTAATCAATACATCAAAATCATCATTAACAACATTATTATTATAAATAATAATAACATAATTATATTAATAATAATAAGAAGAAGAAGGTTATTATTATTATTATTATTATTATTATTAATAATAAGAAGAAGAAGAAGAATGTAAGGACTCCATTTAAGGAATTTAGCTTGGCACAGGGTCATGCACAAGTGGGATGTTCTAGTTTCATATCTTAATTATTCCTGATTATACTTGTAATAAAAATAGATCCAGATAAGAAATGTATAAATAAATTCTTTATCAATTCTGGCCCAGAAGCTGTAGGTACACTCTCTAACAAAGCTGGTGATAGATTCCCATCATCTCCTGTCATCTCTTCATGGCGGTGCGGAGTAGAATTATTTGGCAGAAATAATTATCCTTGAAAGGATGCACTGCACCAAATTGTTATTGGTATTTTAATTATACCAGTTTATTCAGGCCTATAGTTTACCAGCTTATTCAGGCCCAAGATTAGTTAACTTTAACCTTTGAATATTTTACTTTGTAATTAAGTCAGTGTGGCCTCGTTCTACATATATCTTCTGGTATAGTGCCTGAAAAACCACTCCCCTTACCACCTTCACCTCCACCACTGGCCTGCTGTACAGTTAAAAACACTGGGTCTGGCAGTTATTAAATCTGAAGGTTATTCCACCAGAAGGCCTGAGGACTTTGTTGCAAGGTAGAAAACTGCAGCTCTGCCGGTGGCCCCCAACCTTCTCAGCGATCAAGCCCTTGTTAAAAATACCCATTCACTGATGAATAGCTTGTTTTATCCGTAGTATCCTATAGTATAGGCTCGTAGGCTTAGTATCCCTAGTTTTACATCTTGTTTCGATTCTGTCTGTTCACAATAAGACCGGGTGTCCAGAGGAACCATCTTCCACATGTGTGACAACTGGCAGTGCAACACCGATTTGTAGAAAGTGCAAAAGTCTGATATTTTGAGATAACACTGTACTTCATGTTTATTTAATATACCAAGTAAATACGGCCCTTTAATATCAGACCAATTCCAGATCTGACAAAAGTTCAGTTCACTTCTACCCTTCAGCCTCTCTAGCACTATGAGCATTCTTTTGAGATGTATACTCCCAATAAACTGCCATGCAATCACATGACAATTCTCTTCATCTCGTGTTTAGACAAGTCCTCAACTATGCTAAAGGTGTGTATGGTGCCCAGTGTAGTGTACCATGGCTTATAGGCAGGTTGAATAGCCAGAACCTATTGGCTCCCGCTTCCCTGATCTTCCTGACAAATAGATGTATAAATGATGGCTGGACAGACAGATAGATGGATAGATGGATGGAAAGCATCCCAAAAATTTGCAGATCAGAAATAAACAGTTTCTCCTACTGTCTGAAAAATGGAAATAATGTGCGTACTGTTTATTTTATATAATGATGTTTGCTCGTTTTTATGAATGAATCAGAAAATGATATTCCTTAGGATTGCATAGGATGTTTATTCAAAATCAATTTTACAACATTCACACAAAAGTAAGAATGCATCACATTCAATTCAGGAAACAACTGAAAAAAAATAAAATAAAGAATAAAGAATCTTCTCACAGCAGTATAGACAGCAGTTCACACACTCTCCACCACAGTCGAGCTCATCCTGAAAAAGCCAAGACGGGACTTTGGTTATAAGTTAAAAAAGTACAAGTAAATACTATCATCATTGTTTCTGTATAACACTTATGTTCTAGCCTCAAATAAAGTTTAAATACTGACTCTAGTACACTGTTAGCATTAACCAACAAAAAAAAAAATTCTGTTTAATGCATACACCGATCAGCCATTACATTAACACCATGTGACTGGTCTGCGGCTGCAATATACTGTGTGTTCTGGCACCTTTCTATCATAGTTTCACAGTTAGTGCTGGAGCAGCTCTTCTGTGGGATCAGACCAGATGTACTAGTCTTCACTCCCCGTGTGCATCAGTTAGGCTTGGGCACCATGACACTTCACTCCTTGTCGTTCCTTGGACCACCTTTGGTAGGTACTTACCACTGTATCCCAGAATAGATAATGTTGATTTTTTTTATGACTTATGATAATATCACTATGACTTTACAGATCAGCTTTTACTGATTTCTTTTCTTTTTTGACACGCAGCTCAGGGCAAAAAGTCAACTTCCTTTTATGATCTTGACTAGCAGCCTCATACAGGATCATACAGAACATTTCTCCTTCTGAAGAGCTGCATCAATTTAATTTAAACAGAGCAGAAAAATGACCCCTTGAGACATTCAAAAAGTGAAAATCTGCCGATATGCAGAAAAATATCATTCTTGCTAAAGTCACTCAGTTCCTTATGCTCGCTCATTTTTCCTGCTTCCAACACATCAACTTCAAGAACTGACTGTTCGTTTTCTGCCTCCATGGCAGGTGCCACTGTAATGAGATGATCACCACCAGTCAGGTGGTATTCATGTTCTGGCTGGACAGTGTATGTGGCATGGCTCACAACGTTTAAAAAAAGATTGCTGTTGTTTATTAGGGCTGAGATGGATCACAGTGCAATTACTGTAATCACATACATTTTGTTGGATTACTCAATTAATATGCCTTAATACTCAGTATAAAACAACTTAATCTTACCTCACAATCCTTTGATATTATATCTTGAAACCAAGTGCCCTCATGCATTCTTTGTGAGCCTCAATAAGATCTGTGCAGCTTTCCTCACCCTTTTCAATGATACTGGGGAAAGAAAACCAACACGTAACCAACCTGTCCATTTATATCTTAAATTCTGTAATCATTCATGCATCAAAATCAGACAAAAGCAAATTCATTAAGGTGAAATTATGTGACATGGCATTCGACATATAGATACAAATCAGTTTGCTCTCAATTCCAAGCCAACAGCTGTAACAAAGGGCTAAATGTGAATTTCCATTATACAGGATTGTTAGGGTGACTAACAGCAGCTTAGGAACATTATTTAATAGTGGAGCGAAGGCCTGCGTGAGCGGAGCACCATGGTCATGAAACATTGCGGTATAGAACTAACCCATCAACTTTATTTTGGATGGTTGTTCCATGTCCGTCCCGAGAGTGAACGTCACTGTATAGAACTAACCCACCAAACATAGTTATGGAATATGGCTTGGATTGTTGTCCCATTTCCTTCCATGTCCATGTGTCACTGTATAGAAATAACACTTGGTCTTCATTGTGGACCGTTGTCCCATGTCCATTCCATTTCTGCTTGTCTTTATGTATAGCACTAACCCATTGACCTAATTTTGGAAGGTTGTTCCATGTCAGTCCTGAGTCTGCATACATCGGCATGTAAACCCATTTAATGTTTTTGTTTTGATTCACGTTTTCCACATGTGCACAGTTGCCACTATATTTAACAAAAATGCTCTGTGCACTCAGGGGCACAAAAGTTAACTACATTACACAAAAGTTTATTACATTAAAATAGCAAAGAATATCAGTGGGTAATTTATGTACGAACTGAATTCAAGTAGGTCTTTTTATTTGCTTTGCCAACCTCAAGAAACTGGATCAGCTGACTGGTGACATCATTGCTCAAAGGGTCCATAGAACTAACTGATCAACCTCATTTTGGACGGTTATCCCACTCCCAGGCGTCACTGAGCTGATGCTGGCTGGCTGTTATGTATTACTGAGTCGCATGAGAACGGTTGTCGAGGACACTGAAATATGTCTATGCATAACATAATAAATAAACACAACTCACGAGGAGCCTTAAAGCACTGCCTAGATCAATACGTGACAGGATATTTTGTCCCTATGTCATTGAGCATGAATGGAACGATGTGAAATGTTGATGCTGATGTGCCAGCTCTCTTTACCAGGCATCCCTCGCTTTTTTGGTTTCGGGGCACGCACAGCACGGCTTCAGCGGCTTCTTCTCCTCGGCAGACGTGGGCTCCACAGCTGCAGCAGCTATGCTCGACATTGTCCTTTAAAGTCAGCTGTAACACTAGAAGACCACAATTCATTTTTACTGTTTTGTTTTCATTTCAAAAGAAATGACCACTCATTTCATAGATATTGCAATTTTTTTTTTTTATTATTATTTTTTTGTGGTCTGAGAAAAGTGACAATGTATCCTGCATTCGTGGGAAAAGCTGGGACCACTGACAGTAAATTTGGATAAACTGAATCAGTCAACCTACACACTCTTCCAATCAATCATTAAATATATATTAAACAATGTAAACATGGCTATATTAGCTACAGTGGCAAAGTGCGCATGCGCGTGACCTAAATTACAATAAGGTCAACTGCGCAGTTCAGTAACAATAACAGTAAAGGACACAACACCATGATACTCTTCTGTTCCTCATACAACATTCAGGCATGATTATCTAGCTTTAATTAACTTTTAGAAACAACTACAACTGTGCATTTTAATATCATGTTGTTGGGATCTGGCTAGCCACTTTGGCTAAAGATGGCTAGTTAGCTTAGCAACTTCTTAGAAAAAAAATGATTTTCACTGGACACTTCTTCCGTTTCTGAGCTCCAGGAACTGTACTGCTTAATAAAACCCGAAATGTGACCATAAAAAGTTCTCAAGACAGATTAAAACACCTGCTGACTTACATAGCCAGCAGTTGAGCTTCCTTCTCCAGCGTGCTGGTGATCAGTGGGACCACAGACATCTAATGCAATAGATGGGTCGTGCATTGCTCTCGCGGTGTCAACTTGACGCCATCTTGGAGAGGTCTCCTTGTGGGTTTTTGCTATTGAAACAGTGGGGGAAGTGAGCATAAAAATGTTTTAATGCCACTAGAAAGTAATCTGTGGGTTTATTTGGCACATAACATGGTATCATAATGTCAGTGCGTTTATTTTATTGTTATGGAATGCATAGTACAGAAAAAAATACATGGTATTTATTTATTAAAAATATAATTATCCCACATCAAGTCATGCTATTTGCAACATGCAAATATATTTTATACAGCAGTAGTGCTGAATATTTTAATGTTGTTTATTGTAGAAAAGTTATTGCAACATATTTTTATATGAACATGATGCATACAGTGAAAAACACCAGTACCATACTCGTACTCACGTGAATACACACTCTTCTAACGTGGATTTATACGGCTTTCTATGCATTTCATTATCACTTACTTGTGAAATGTTATTTCTGCAGATCTGCTGTGGTGGTTCCTGTGATTTTTATAGTTGATCACAAAGCAAACTGACCCTCAACTCTTCCTTTTCTTACTTTTGCGATCTCATTCCATGCTGTTGATGCCAAAGGAACATTGTCCAAGATGGCATCAAGTTGACGCCGCACAGCACATTGAAAATCGACGGAGCGTCTAGTCTACGTATCTAGAGGTCTATGATACAGCCACTCATCCGTGATACAGGGTAATATAAAATCATTCGTCAAAATAAGAGTCTTTTTAAAAAAAAAAAAAAAAAAGAAATTTACACTTTTTATATTTTGTTTTTTTATGTTCTTGTTAAACACATTCATTCATTACAAAGCAGAGTACACCCTGAACAGCTCACCAGGCCATTGCAGGGCAATACACACAAGCATTCACACTCACACAAATTTAGATATTCAATTAGTGTAATGTCTTTTGGACTGGGGGAGGAAACCCACCAAAACACAGAGAGAACATGCAAAGCGCGCATAGAAATGCACTTGCCTTGCACTGGGCTTGAAACCAGGACTTTAAAAAAACAGTCAGAAATCTGGGTTTGTTTGGATTATGAAATAAAATATATATATCATGCAGATGAGCTGAAGAAAATCCCAGATTCACGCTCATATCAACTCCTACCTCAAATTACAGTTAACCCAATCTGCAGTATCTTGTATTGTTAAGGAGTTTGGAGGATCCTGAGAAAAACCACACAGGAACAGCAAGTATAAGTAAATCATACTTATTATATACTTAAAATTTACAGACCGATATTCCAAATTGTTAATTCTTTTTTTTTTTTTTTCTTTTTTTTTTGCTGCTAAATTATTGTCTGTTTTGATAACTGTGTAAATGAGAAGTGAGTATACTTTTACAAATATAATGTATACTCGTGTAAAAATATCTTTAAGTAGATTTGTGTACTTTCTTTAAAGATTTAATATATTATGGATTATTATTCATCACAATTATCGTTATCATAATGATTCATTAAATACACTGTGTACACTATAGTCTTCTGCAGTCAAGGAACGACGAGCTATGACTTCATTATATTTTCAGGGTTTGCTGTAAAAAATAAACAATCAAACAGAAACACACTACACAATGGGATTAAAGAGAACTAGAACTCTAAAAAACAAAACAAAAAAACAAACATGATAAAATAAAAAGAGTTAAAACAAACACTCCAAACAAACAAAAAGCAAACAGAGTGAAGAAACTCTGAGCGGCCTAGCGATCAGTATGTGGGTAAATCTGTTGGAGGTGCGAACAGGACGCATGTGCTGATTATGAGTTCGATAATAAATCAACATTCATGATGCAGCATTTCATTATTATATAAATTCCCTCCCTTTTGTTGGATGGGGGCTGCCTCAGTGACCAGATGTAACGTTTGTCCTTTTCAGAACGCAGGTTTAGTAAGTTTGCTTTTTGAAGGTAGTTTAGTTTAAAGGTTCAAGGAAATTGTGATGTAAGTGCCTCTTGTGCAAAAATAAATAAATAAATAAATAAATAAGAATTAACAATTTGGAATACCGGTCTGTAAATTTTAAGTATGGTCTTAACTATAAAATCCTTTAACTATAAAACTTAAACTATAAAATCCTTTAAATAGTTTTAGTTATTGGTATTGTTCTTTTCTTCTTGTTATTTTGATAGCTTATTGTTCACATTTTAGGACAGTTGTACTAAGCATTTCACATATTGTACTGTGTATGATTTTGTGTGTCACAAATAAATTTGAATCTGAGTATGTAATAAGTATAATTTACTTATACTTGCTGTTCTTGTGTGGGTTTTCTCAGGTTCCTCCAAATTCCTCAACAATACAAGATAATATAGATTGGGTTAACTGTAGATTGTGAGAGCTACTAATATATGTTTCCCAAATAAAATGTAAATGTTCATCAGTATTTTTTACAAATAGGTAGTACCCACAGTCTTTGGACAATAATAA
>JAQMYF010000012.1:40827145-40842145 GCA_030014195.1 Neosilurus mollespiculum | reverse complement strand
TATCACTGAGTCTTTTGTACCTTGTGTCTATGGATTCATGAATTATGGTTTGAAAGCTAAGGAACGTGATAAAGGCTGGTGGAAAGCTATGCTGTTATGAGGAGTTTGCAACACATTTGCTAATTCCAGATTTAGAAGTAAATAAAAAGAAAGCATGCTGACTCTGAAAGACTTCCACAATGAAGGTTGCATGTTTTACATTCGAAAATCTGCTTGTAACATTAAGTTACATGTGAGACTTGGCATAGTGTATGAGATATAGTTTTCCTAGAATGCATTATACATAATTTTCCTTGACAGCACTTTGAAATGAAAATTGTGGGTTTCACAAGTGTGTGCATGTTAAATAATGACTTAAAAGGTCCAGCTACAGCTTAATGGCAGGCATCCAGTGATTTTCCTTAAGTCTCAGAGTGTTTTGAGTGTATTGCCATGAAGCAGACAGTTACCTGGAGTATAAAGTAGCACTGCGCTCAATACCTTCTGCAGTTTTTGTCAGAAGTTGCCAAGTTACAGAAGTTGCTAGTAAAAATTGTGTAAGACACAAATGTTGTACACCCACACTGAGCACTGGGTCAAGATTTGTTTGCTGAAATATGAGGTTTCTACAGTATGTGAGACTTTTTTATGTATTGACATCAACATCATTTATAAATCATTTTTAATTGAGTGTAGTGCATCCTTAAAGCTTGCTTTGAAAGCAATCCATTCAAGGGTGACTTTAATTGTAGTTTTACTAGGATTTTCAATGACGCTGTGAAGGATTCAGTATAGAGACGGTCTTCATGAGGACAGTCTGAGACAAAATTGCACCAGAATGTGAAACCATAACAGCCAGTTTATTCCTTTCTTGCCATTATTTTATTTTTATGCTCTGCAGTGGCCTGGCGAACATGTCCAGGGTGTACCCCGCCCTCGCCCAGAGTCGGCTGAGATGAGCGCCAGCCTCCCTGCGACCCTAATTAGGATTAGGAGGCTTAGAAAAAAGGATTTTACATTTATCTGTGAGACGTTAATGTTTTTTGATTTGGTGGTCTTGAGTTATACAGCCATTCCCTTGGGCAACAGAATGCTGAAAGCATCACAGGGATTGGAGTTCAAGATAAAGATACATTAGATGGGAGGTTAGGATAAACCTAACTAGAAAGGAGACAAAAAAATTTACAAGGGCTGTGTCTTGAACCTGTACCTAATCTATCTGTAAAGATCAGCATTGTTGCTCTGTGTTGGGTCATTTGTGCTTTCCGGGTGAGCTTAGATTATGAATCATGATAATAGATTCTCTGTTTTTAACACCGAGCCTTGCTTACGTCAGTAAGACATGTGCTTGTTCTCCTCATCCTGTCCACTGCCTCAGGAGAGTATCAGGACAGTGCTGGAATGTAGAGTGTTGTTTGAAATAAGCCAGTATCAAGGTGCTAATTTCTGATCGGACTCTGGTATTTCACGACGTGCAGAGATGCAGAAGTCAGACAGTAGACTGAATCACAGTCTTAGTTATCTTAGAGTATACTTCATGGAAAGTATAATTACTACTTAATCACTACCACAATCGCTAGGAGCAAGTGACTTACAGAAGTGCTTTAGAGTCACTATCAGTGAATACATTCTGATACTGATTTACTAGGACAGGCTAGGTACCATCAGTCAAAACTCAGTGGGTAAGTGTTGTGTTATTTTTATTTATTTATTTATTTTTTGAGAGAGAGAGAGAGAGAGAGAGAGAGAGAGAGAGTATAACATAGTGCTAATCCAAGTACTTTTCTTTAAAAATAGAAAAATAAACCATAAAAACCTTGTTTTAGTTTGTTTTTCTTTTGCTCCCTTATGGTATATATTGAAAACTGTGCAGTCTCTGAATAAGGTTAAGAAGATGCCATTAGCTACCGGCGCTTATGCTCTGCTCACAGTGCACAGCCCTTACCTGTCCTGCCTCTGTCGTGGTGTAAATATATAAAAATAACCTACAAAAATCCTTATTTACTCAGCCTTTTATGTTTCCATGTAGTATATACTAAACTGTTGTGCACCTCAGGCTTGGTGGGTGTTGCTGTATTGAATAGTCCCCTTAAGGTTTTGTCTCGGGGACGATTCAGTGACAACCACCTTGCCTTCAGTGCATAATTGTTAATTATCTTATTCTATCGTCTGTCTCCACAGGCAAAGATGCAGACCAGGCTGGAGTGGAAGCAACACACATGCATATACCCTATTGTGTTACGGGAGATGGGGGATTGTGCCCCTTAAAAGGACCATGTGCTCCAGGAGAGTCTCAAAGATATACTAAGTTTACACAAGTGTCCATCTGGGTAGGGGTATTAGCTGCCATAGATAGCCTTTTGTGAGTGTGTGTGTGTGTGTGTGTGTGTGTGTGTGTGTGAATTTATTTTTCTTTGTTTTTTTTTTCTCTGCTTCTGCAGTTAAAATGGTATGTGTAAGTGAGTAAGCCAGTGAATTTGCCAGAGCGCAGGGGTGGGGGGAGTCTGTGAGTGTGTACCTTTAGGTTTGGGTGGGTCTACCCATGCGGCCAAAAACTTTCCCTGCAGCCCCGTATGTGGGCAACACACGCCAACGGCTCCAGGAAATCAAGGAAGGACTGAAACAGCCAGCTAAGCTGGTGAGCCAGGCACTGCATGGAGGCAGTACCCGAGGAGAGGGGAGCAGAGCGGCAGACTGCAAAGGTAAAGACCAGGCTGGTAGGCAGCAACAACTTCGTCAGCCCCAGAAGTTCAACAACTACCAGAATGCTCTGCGGGAGATTCGCAAATCACTTAGGCCTTTCGAGTTTGGTCCCGGTTCCAGCTCTTCACACCCGGGAGGAGATGTAAACAGGCAGATGCTGCAGGACCTCGTCAAAGCTGGGTGTGACCAGGTAAGGACTTTTTCCCTCTTTTAACCACTGGGCTCTCAGGGTGTGTGTATGTGTGTGTGTGTGTGTGTATGTGTTTGTGTGTGTGTGTGTATAGTGGTAATTTGTGTATTATATATATAGCATTTTATTTTAATTTATTTTAAGCATTTTATTTATTTTATTTTATTTTAATTCTAATACATTTCAGTTGAATTGAAGGGCTGAGAATCAGAGTGGTGTAACCAACAGAAAGCTGTTTTTGAAAAAAATAACGAAAGATTTTGTAATATAAAAAAGTCAGGGATAATGCTCACGATATGATTCAAGGTCATAAGGAAGATAAAGTGACCATCCTGGAATGCAAAGACCTCATCCACATCTGTCAAAATCTGACCTTATTTCATTTTTCAGTTTTTGTGGGTTAGACCACTGTGGCTCTCAGCCCTTCAATTCTAAGATTATGTTTACTTGAGTGGAAAAGCTACTGAATATTTAAGCCATGAAATGTGTGTTTTTATGTAATACTCATTGAGAAGTGCATAATTTCTCTGTCATATTATAATTTATGTCTGGTAACTGATTTGAGCCTTCCAATACCGCAGTATTACTGGTACAGTTACAATAAATAACTAGTAATGAAACAGTAAATACAATTTAGATATAAATAATTGGGGTTGTTTGGACTTTTTTACATTTCTGGTCCATTTATGCTGATCCCTGAAAATCCTGTGTATAAATTTCCTCTGTAGAATAATAACATATATAAAAAGTGATCAGTAATGCAGGCAAACATTGTCTCTGGTAAAATTCTAGAATGATTTTACAGCATGACCTACTGTATGTGTTTTCCTGGATGTATTCGAAATGAGCTATATTTTTCTGTATTGTAATGGTACAGTAGCACAATTGCTGTACAGTAGTCATCAGCATTCGGGTTAAAAGTGCAGTGTAGTGATGATCATTTCCTAGAAATTGGGAAAGAAAATGTCTAAAGGTTGACAGTAAAGATCGAAAGAATGCAGCTCTCTGAATAGGGACAGTGGCATATAAACAACATTGTTAAACACTCACCCACAGCCAGCAAAAGAAGAGACTAACCTTTTTTATGACCTCCCTGTCTTACTGTCATCAAACATGCTGTCTTTCATTATCTTTTTTATTCTGTATTTATAATGGTTAACATTTCAAAAGGCGACACAGAACAGGTTATGCAAGAAATACTCTTTGGAAAGTTGTTAATGTGTGAACTCTAGTTAAAAGTGTCTTTAATGAACATATCCTTTAATATTACCTGGGGATTACCTTTTGTTATGTCTTCTAAAAGGTTTTCTTTATTATCTTCACCTGTCTTATAGTGGACATGAAATGGAACATATCTGCGAAATAGTGATGTATTAAAATAGCAGATCACATCTTCTGCTGTCTTTGAGAGGCCTATGGAACATGGCAGTTATAGAGAAAAGAGGTGGTCAGGAAATGATTCTGATAGAAAGAATAATCAATAACATTTCTACTCCAGAAGGAAAGACCTTCATAGATATTAGATTGCATGAGCAGTAGTGGTTGAACCACTGTTTACATGGGATAGATCTGTAACGGTAACTTAATTTTGATCCTCTCACTGGACCCTAACTCTAGATATTTTGTGTTGATTTCTAAAATGTGTAGATGTGAGCATAGAGCTCGGGCCTCTGCACTGTAAGTTGCACTCTGCTTTATGCTGTATATCACACTATCTGAAACAGACCCTCAGCTCCAGGCCTGAGAGCAGCTCTGTGATTGTTAGGCATGTAAGGAATGCTATGCTCAAGCCCATGCACAACACCACTGAGAAATCCACCACCGCACAGTGGAATTATGAGGCCTAGCCTGAGGGAGCCCGAGATGCCTCTGTCACAGGCTTTAGGACATGGCTAAATGCAGACTGGAACCATTGGTGATTGTTAGGGGTTTTTTTTGCTATTTGGGAGTTGAAACATGTTATCAGATGGGTTGTGGTCTGAAGTTGTTTGGATGGATTGACACCTCCTACTTTATAATAAAAATGATATTTTTGACGAAATATTGCACCAGATTTGGGACAGAGAGCTTCTGTAAGATTGTTTGTAGTATTTTAAATGATAGAAATAGGTTTGTGTGAAAGTGACCATTTGTGAAGAATTGAATTACATAGGAAACAGAACAGTGGCCTATCTTCGTTTAGCTTTTTAAAAAAGCATTACTGAATTCTTTCTGTCAAGATAATGATTGATAGAGTCAGCATTTATCTAAGCTTAAAAAGCACTCGCTTATCTTAGTTCGTCACTGGTAGTTTCCAGTTCATTTAACTGGCTGCTGAATGCCACTTCTTTATGATAAATTGCTATTGCTACTGATCTAGGTTTGACATGATTAAACAATAACTAAACATCTTACTACTTGTATACAATAACCAGCTGTGTACAATATGTGTTCTATTTCATTTTGGGCCTGAAGTGTACCTTCACTGCTTACCCAATAACAAAAAGCTGCACAGTCTTGATTATAGTATTGATTATGTTTATGGTGTTGACATGGCAACTAAGCTAATGACCTGAATGTAATGACCAGGTTGTCCCATCAATGTACTTGTTTCTTCCCTGATAGCATGGGTATAAAATCGGGGCTCAAATAATGAAAGCGTGGATCAGGGATCACGAGGAATCATTTACACATATGAACAGAGTCCTGACCTTAACACTATTAGAAGTGTTTTGGATGTGTTGAAGAAGACTTCATGGAGTGGTTCGATTTTCTCATCAATTTAGGATGTCTGTGAAAAATGAACCCAACACTGGATGGAAAAAAATATTGTGATGTTGCTTAAGTTAATGCCACTGTGATTACACGCTGTAATAAAGGCTAAGGGTCGTCCAACAAAATATTTTCTGTGTATATTCAGATAGAGTTTGGGCTGGCAATTGGACATCACTCATTTGCTTTCTGGTCACTGATGACACTCAGATCATCTGTTTACGTGGGTCCAGTTCTTACACCCGATGCTAGTTGCGGTGTATGGAAGAACGGCAGTAAGACCATTGTGCCAGTGTAAAGGAAGTGTGTTCATTCAATAGCAGCTGGGTGGAACAGTTTTCCCTGTGGGTCTGACGTATTCGCCTGAGATAACACTGATACCCTGAATGTATCAGTTTCCCTCCAGTGCTTTAATTGCTTCTGCTTTCATGTTGCATTTTATACTTGAGCGTATACATTTCTTGGCTTTGCTCAGTGACTGATGATGTCCTGATTTACCAACCCAGTGTTAGTAAAATTCATTGTCATTAAGTGCTGCTCCGTATATGGCTAGATATTCTATTTTTCAGCCTTCGACTGTAGTCCACTTAATTCTTTTTTTTTTTTGCCCCACCACTTTCCAAGAAATTCATGGTTGCTGTTAGTGACCTGGGTCCTTCAGTGGCTACTTTTGCCTGATAATTATCAAGGTTTTACAAATTACGCAGCGTTGGAGCAGCTGCTTATATAATCACCTTTAAAAAGGAAATGTTTTGTTGGGGGAAAGGGAGGGGCTGAAGGACACTTTAAATCCGGTCTTTACTTTCGCCTATTACAGCATTTGTGTTTTTATACTTGGGAGCATTTATTGGAGATTTTGTTTTGACCTCTAGTGGAAGATGCTACAATTTCTTTAAGACTGGAGTAAATCATACGTTAATGTTTGCATTTGTCAATTGACTGCAGCTTTACTGTAACACTAAAACTTTCCTAGGGACACTAGTGGAAATTTGCAATATTGTATAATCGGAAAAACAAAAGCAAAATAAACTGCTTATAACAATTCTTTACAATGACTTTATAATTGGGATAGGGAGGCATAGTGGTGTAGTGGTTGGCACATCTGCCTCACAGCAAGAAGGTCCTGGGTTCGATTCCTGGGCTCGGCGCGTTTGTGTTTGAAGCTTGCATGTTGCCCCATGCTTGCGTGGGTCCCCTTCGGGTTCCTCCCGCAGTCCTGTTAGCCCTGTGATGGCTTGGCGAGCTGTCCAGGGTGTACCCCGCCCTCGCCCAGGGCACCAGCCTCCCCGCGACCCTAATTAGGATTAAGCAGTTTAGAAAATGAATGAATGAATAATTGGGATGTAGGCGTCACAGTGGCATAGTAGTTAGCACAGTCGGCTCACAGCAAGATGGTCCTGGGCTCGAGTCCAGCGCTGCGGCGTTTCTGTGTGGAGTTTGCATGTTCTCCCCGTGTTTGCGTGGGTTATCTCTGGATATTCCGGTTTCCTCCCACAGTCCAAAAACATGTGCATAAGGCTTATTGGCTGTTCCAAATTCCCTGTGAGCTTGAATGGTTGTGCATATGGGTGTTTGTTTGCCCTGTGATGGTCTGGTGAGGTGTTCAGGGTTTCACCAAATGTCGGCTGAGATAAGCTCCGGCCTCCCTGTGACCCTAATAGGATTAAACGGTTTGGCAGATGCGATGAGATGAGAATTGGGATGTACTCCAGCTAACAAAATCATGAATCTCCTAAATTTAACTATAACAACATGGACAGAAGGCTGTAGAACCTGCGAGAGTTATAAAGGCCACTAAAATGAGGCCAATGACTAAAGCTTTGAGATTAATAGAAAGCATGAAAGGCTTTTGAAGAATCAAATATTATGCATAGTTTAACAGTAATAAATACCAAAGAACCAGTACACGGAAGTTGAGTAGCATGAGACTCAAGAAGGAAATTCCATGGCACATAGCTACAATCATGTAGGCCACATCATATCATTCTACTCCAATAATCATAGCACTATTACTCTAAATTGTACCATGCAGGGTATAGAAAATAAAATCAATCATTGAATACACCACTTTAATATTCTTTGGGGGTTTTTGGTTAGGATCAGATTTGCATTCTCTACATTCATGGCAGCAATGAAACAAAAACTCTATTGCTATGAAAACAGCCTATGGTTATATCAGAATCGATAACTGGATCCAGTTTGACTCGTAGCATTCTGTTGTAATATCATGGCCTGCTCACATGTACAGTATATAACCAAATGCATTTTTATGGTGACAAATACAATGCAATATACCAGAATTCTGACAGATACCATTATATAACAATAATTAAACCGCACCATATTTATTTTGGAGAAAGTATTAAAACTATATTTTTTCAGCTTTTCCAGTATTTTTTTTTCCAGATTTCTGCAAATCGCAGTGTGTTCTGTTTAGTCGTTATGGGTTTCAGTTGAAATCGTCTTTTTTTTAATTAATGTTTGAAAGTATGCAAGTATATTAACGTTGTAAGCAGGAGGAGGAAAGGTTCTATATACTTCATTCACTAAATTGATACACACTTTCTTCACTATAGGATTTACGATGTCCATCTTTCTGTGTGTCCCTCTCTAAGGGTCCTCCATATGGCATTCATTTACACAGTCTACAAAGGAATGTGATTTCAAATTGGGTCAAAGTGAAAGCACATAAGGAAAAAAAAAGCACTTTAACACAAGACTCATTGCATTGTAGCCAGCAATAGTTATGTCACTCCAGCCATGGAGACAGTTTGTTTTTATAAATATTCCCACAAGTTGGAGGCTTGCGCTTCCTGGTGTGTGTGTGTTGAAATGAGTGATTAACTGTCTGTTGTTCTGCTGAGATGTGTGGTGAGTATGACCAGGATGTAATGTCATGTGAATGCAGATATTTTACACAGAGCCCATAAGGTCTCTGGCCAGTAAAAACTACTGGGAAGGTAACCTGCGATGAACTAGTGTCCCATCCAGGAGGAGTTGAGCTCCACGCTACAGAAACCAGGGATAAGCACTGGCCTGATGAGCCACTAGGCTCGGGTGTAAAAGCCCAACAGACTTACCTTACCTTACCCATAAGGCCTAATACACATTGCACCTTTACACTCATTTTTATGTCACAGACTTATTTTGTTTAATATTGAAAACATAATGGTAACTCTGTGCGTGAATATATCTGACAAGTATCAAGAACAGTAACATCAGTAGAATGATCCACTGAAACAAGAAGCCGAAACAACCAAAAGAACAAGAGATGAGAACAATATTTTCTTTTTTCCTTCATCGGTTCTCGATCAAACTTTGCATATCTTTACAAAACAACCATTTTAAAACAGCAAATATCATGCAATGTGTGAATTGCAAGAGTTCCGGGTTGATAAAGCCGTGATGTTATCCGCTATGTATAATGGAATAGTTTGTACGGATAAAAATAAAGCAAAAATAAATAAAGGGGGTTGATTCATAGATAGTAAGTACAGACTTTACTCATAACTGGAATATTTCCTTCTTGGCTTTTGGAATGTCCTGAACATCTGTCGCCATGACAGTGAAGGTCAGGACTGGGTCCCAAAAAAAAAAAATTTCAACCCCTCTTCAGTCCACACACACACCACACACGTGTGTGTGTGTGTGTGTGTGTGTGTGTGTAGTCAAAGGCACACCTTTTGAGTAGCAATACTGGAATTTAACCCCTGTAGCTTCACGAACAATGAACACAGCCCCCTTTTTATTTCCTCTCTCTCGCTCTCTCTCTCTCTCTCTGTCTCTCTCTGTGTATGTGCATGTGTGAGTGAGTGAGTGAATGAGTGACTTGCACATATGCCTGTATAGTGTTATGGGTAAGGTAAGGAACGTACATAATCAGGCACGTGTGCATACATATAGACAGAGGGGAAAAAAAAGGTGTTAAATTCGGTCACATTTAGGGAACGTCTAGAACTTTGAGACTCACATGTATAATATCAATCTGTGTGCCCAGTGCACCAATGGTTGTTCTGAATGGCCATTTATTTTTACACCCAATTTAGTTTTCTGCTCTAGCCTTTTTCTCCCAATGTCAGCGGATACATGGCACTGGTACTCTGGTTTCCTTTCGAGTCTAGATGTTTCATTATTATTGAGGAACAGAGGAGAAGCCCTTGTTTTTTTTCTTCTCTGGTGTATCCTGTGTATTATTATTTTTGACCACCAGAGGCATTGTTAGACAGAGAGTTTGCTGTGTCCGTGTAGAGTGAGGTTTAGACAGAATGTCTTCTGAATGAGGTCATATGCCATTCAGGGGGATTTCCTCATATAGGTGTGGGTTGCTGTGTACAGTTGTTTTTATATTTAGAGTTCTTAACTTGGTACTTTTGTCTGAAGTGTATTTACCTGCAAATGCAAGCCTGCATACAAGGTGGTCATAAAATGCATAGTGTGTCTGTATTTTATTTGAATCCTGAGTTTCATGCCTCTACCAACAGAATGTAATATACTGTAGGTTACTCAGTATAACTGATTGAGTCGTTCCGATGCTTAATACTGATTGGTCAATTGCAGTATTCAGCAGTTATTTGTTGTTATTTCTTTAAAACACTGTTCCTAGAGTATGGTAGCACATCATTAATGAAAGCAATAAAATCATTTTAAAATCAGTAAAAAAAGGTTTTATATCATTATTTTGGGTTAAATTATTGATTTCTTTAGAAAGCAGGCCTTTAATATGTGAGATAATGTGCAGCGAGCCAGTTATTTTCACGAAATAAACTCCTTCAGAGTGATTTCAAGACTGTGATAAATCACTCTGTCTGGGTTTATTTCATGATAATACCCAGCTTGCTGTACGTTATTACTTATGTACTGTATGCCTGTATGATGCCTTCTTATGTTTTATAAGGAGCCAGCTTTTGCTTATGTGCTGGTACTGGAAGAAGTGTGTGCCTGTGGGTGTGTGTAACATGTATCTGGTGCTTGTGAATTCCCTGTTGTAGGAATTTAAATGGAAAGCACTTAAACATTTCTCATTCACAAATGTATGTGCATGACTTGTGCTTTTCCCCTCCACTGTATTAAAGGAAATGGCAATACGTGCATTGAAGCAAACTGGCAACCGTAATATTGAGGCAGCATTAGAATACATCAGTAAGATGGGCTATCTGGATCCTCGCAATGAGCAGATTGTGCGTGTCATCAAACAGACTTCCCCAGGTTAGTGAAGTATATAAGCTATAGTCAAGACCTTTTTTTCAGTAAAATGACATCATGCTTAGATAAAATGTTGCATGCTCTGTATTCATTGTACTATGTTCTATGTACTTTGTACCCTTTGAAGGCAAAGGTGGCATTGCGAATTCAGATCACAGACCAGCAATTGAGACTTCCAGTGAAGGTGCCATGCCCCCTTATCACCAGATGGGACCACCGCTATATGAGGGAGCTGGCTATGGGTCAGAGGGAGAGATGGCATGCCCATATATGGGTGGACCACCAGGCATGACTTACATGATACCATCTTCTAACTCGCCACAGGGTCCTTCAATGGGGAACCCCATGGCTCGTCCCACCAGCATGGGTGCCTATCCACCAGCTATGACTCCTCAGAATGCTCAAGGAACCACAATTTATCCCTCTGGTCCTGCTCAGCAGAAAGGATACACAGGTGGCATGGATCAGGCGATGATGGGCTACAGTGTATCTGGTCCACCCATGCAACTCCAATCCCAGCCACCAGGGGGCCCCAGTCCTCACTATGACTACAGACCTCATATAATGGAACCCTCAAGCTATAGTATTAAACGGAGTGCTTCTTTTCAGAACAAGATGCCCCCTCTTGCACCAGACAACTATGTCAATATGCAAGGCAAAGGGGCTATAGGTCAAAATGGTGGATACCCTCCTAACCTCTACCTGCCTCCTCACTCACATCCCCGCCAGGCCAGCCCAACTTCACACCAAGTCCACATCATGTCACGCTCCCCTGGAGGAGCAGCTGCATCAGGCGCTATGGGTACAGAGTTCCCTGATATCCCTCAAGGGCTTCTCACCCCTTCCAGGGCCAGCCTTAATCTTGACCTATATGATCACCACTGGGCTGGAGCACAAGGCCCAGAGGCAGCACCTCCATCCAGGCAGCCACAGGGTCCTTTCAGAGGGGAGGTACGTGCCCCCAGCAGGACAAATTCTTTTAACAGCCATCAAAAGGTAAATGTAAGACAAGCAATGTCCCCTGCAACTAATGTCTCTGGCAAACAGGAGGCTGGAATGGGGCCACCCAACACCATCACTGCAGTGACCTCTCCACCAATCCAGCAACCTGTAAAGAGCATGAGAGTCATGAGACCAGAACCAAAGACCGCAGTTGGACCATGCCATCCAGGATGGTTAGCTGCACAGGCCCAGGATACTCCAGAGACTCACGGGTACCTTCCAGATGAAAGTTTTACGTTGGAATCCTCTCAGGAGCCTCGATGTCCGCCACCACCATACCCCAAAACCCTGATTATATCAGGAGCCACAGGTTTACAGGAAACTGCACCGTTGGAAACTGGAGGCATAGCTGGAGCTCCAGATCACAGTGCTCCATGTAGGCCTGTCCCAAGTGCCCCAGCAGTAAAGCCAGAAGAGCGAGCCACCAAAGACAAAGCAAAGCCAGGGAAAGGTGAGAAGGGTGTGAAGGATAAAAAGCAGATTCAGACTTCACCAGTACCATTGCGGAGGAATGCCCGTGATGAAGAAAAAAGGGAGTCACGCATTAAGAGCTATTCTCCCTTTGCTTTTAAATTCTACATGGAGCAGCATGTAGAAAATGTTATGAAGACCTACCAACAGAAGTTAAATCGAAGACTACAGCTGGAGCAAGAGATGTCTAAGGTAAGAGTTTCTATTCTTGCTGAGGCAAAAACTAGTAGTTTACAACAAATTTCATACAATTAATTCACTTTTCTTCTCCTTTTTGCTACAACCTTGATTCCTCCCTCCCCCAGGCTGGTCTGTCAGAAGCAGAACAGGAGCAGATGAGAAAGATGTTGAACCAGAAGGAGTCCAACTACAACCGTTTGCGGCGTGCCAAGATGGAAAAATCAATGTTTGTGAAAATTAAAACTCTTGGAATTGGGGCCTTTGGGGAGGTGTGTCTTACCCGTAAGGTGGACACTGGAGCTCTGTATGCCATGAAAACTCTCCGGAAGAAAGACGTCCTGAACCGTAACCAGGTGGCTCATGTTAAAGCAGAACGGGACATCCTTTCAGAGGCTGATAATGAGTGGGTAGTCCGACTGTACTACTCATTTCAGGATCGGGACAGCCTGTATTTCGTTATGGACTACATTCCTGGGGGAGACATGATGAGCCTACTAATTCGTATGGGGGTTTTCCCCGAGCCGTTAGCCAGGTTCTATGTGGCAGAATTGACACTCGCTATCGAGAGTGTCCATAAGATGGGTTTTATCCATAGAGACATCAAACCAGATAACATCCTCATTGACCTGGATGGACACATCAAACTTACTGATTTCGGCTTGTGCACGGGGTTCCGCTGGACGCATAACTCAAAGTATTATCAGAAAGGTAAGTAGATTTTATACTTTTGTGATCTGTGATTTGTGATTCTTACTGAGGAATCTTTGGTAAGACTGTTTTCATCAATCATTCTAAATTTTTTCCCCCACATATAACTTTTGCAGGGAACCATATCCGCCAGGATAGTATGGAACCCAGTGACTTCTGGGATGATGTGTCTAACTGTCATTGTGGTGACCGGTTAATAACACTGGAACAACGGGCAAACCGTCAACATCAGCGCTGTCTTGCACACTCCCTCGTGGGCACTCCCAATTACATTGCCCCTGAAGTTCTACTGCGGAAAGGTAAAGTGGGAACCACCACACAAACATTTACAAGGCTTGTATATAAATAGCATCCCAACTCTTTTCAAGAAATATGTTTAAGGTATGATCTGTTTGATGTGGTGTTTGGCTACAGGATACACTCAGCTGTGTGACTGGTGGAGCGTCGGCGTGATTCTGTTTGAGATGCTAGTGGGCCAGCCTCCATTCCTTGCTCCAACCCCTACAGAAACACAGCTCAAGGTCAGGCAATAATTTTCTTATGGCGACATAATTGTCTTTAACATATTCCATTCTAGACTATAGGTGGGTTATAGACATCATTTCCCTTGACTCTCACATTGTTTATTTATTATTCTGTTTTAATCCATTGTCATGGTAAAAAGAACTTACCCGATACATACACATGAAGTCTATTTAGCAGTTAGTCTGTGACCTTGGATCGTATATGAGCTCGTAGTCTCATGGGGCAATAGCCAAGTGTGCTATTCTTCATATATGTTTGGCGGCCTGTTCTTCGCAGCATGCTGATAAATTAGCTTTTGGTAAAAAATTCAAAAAGTATATTTCTTGGGAAAAAAAATGTTTTTCACCATTTCAAATCTTGTTCCTTTTCATGGAATAAGTCTAGAATAATCAGAAGAACAGGGCGGCTAGCTGTTTGTTTTGTTAGCCAGTTAGCTTTTTGCTTAGAATGAGTTGTGACCACTTCCATTTTTACCCCTTAGCTGGTTATGGCTGGAGAGGTATTGTCGTTGGCTTGGTGGCCATGCGGGCGGCGTGACAATAAGTTTGTCCGGGCCATTGCTCGGCTCATGCATATGCCATCTTTCTGGACTTTTGCATAGGCACTCCCTATGACCTAAACCTGTTCGTGGGGTAGCTAATGTGCATATGTGACCTTTAACTTTGGCAAAACTTCCGTTTTTGTCTTCTGTGCGCTTGAGACGTAATGGCTGAGGGGTTACCATGTTCTATAGAACAGCTTTTTTTTCCCCTGTAGCAACATCCCTAGTAATAGGATATAAGCTGATATCCTAGTAGTAGATTAGCCAATCAGGCCATGCAATTGCTCTTATTCAGTGAGTAAGGATAGAATAAATGTTGTTATTTTGATTTAAAGACATTTGTTCCTCATGAAATTATTTCTACTATTTTTATATTTGTTTAAAAGGCACTTTGTTAAAATTGTGGCACTATCTACACTGTGTGCACAATTATTAGGCAAGTAATTATTTTGACCATATCATCAATTTATCAATAATTTCCAACTCCAAGCTGTATAAACTTGAATGCTTATTGGATTTAATGTATATCAGGTGATGTGTATTTATGTAACGAGGGAGGGTGTGGCCTAAAGAGATCAACACCCTATATCAAGGTGTGAATAATTATTAGGCAGATTCTTCTCCTCAGGAAAAATGGGCCAAAAAAGAGATTTAACTGACTCTGAAAAGTCAAAAAATTGTAAAAAGTCTTTCAGAGGGATGCAGCACTCTTGAAATATCTAAGATATTGGGGCGTGATCACAGAACC
>JAQMYF010000012.1:40775153-40792999 GCA_030014195.1 Neosilurus mollespiculum | reverse complement strand
ACACCCGAGCTGGGAATCGAACCCAGGACCTTCTTGCTGTGAGGCGGATGTGCTAACCACTACGCCACCGTGCTGCCTCTGTTCCTGTGTTGTATATACTAATTGTTTATACACCCCACAAACTTGGGAGTAGGCTGGGGGGATGGGGGGCCTTCGTGCAACAAGCAAGTTCATTCGTTGTTTTGAGGCGCCTTGCCCAATTAGCATCGGTTTAAGAATATAAACCTGCGGAAAGCAACGTCATGACATGGGTAACATGGCCGTGATAACAGACTCGGACTAAAAGCGTGTAAAATCGGCATACTTTTACTAATAAATACTTATCACTATATTCATAATGTTTCAGACGTTTGGCGAAGGAGAATCGGCAAAAGCCATTGACAATGGTGGGAAAAATAAGTTCAGCTGGGGATGGCTCGACCACGTCGTCACCTCAATGGGAAGAAACATAAAACTAAACTAAAGGAGTTTATCATAAGAGTAGACTTACCAGGCAAAATAGTGTGTAATGATTTAATCACGTACGGGAAACGGGAGGGGTTTGGTTTGCCATTGGTTCCTGATACACACAGCTCGAGGATCATTAGAAGTGCTGAGGAAAATATTTCCGGATTGGGTGATCTCGTTGAGTGGTGATGTTGGCTGATGTTCCACTTGTGATGTTTTTCTGTGGTGCTACCTAAAATCACGAGTGTATACTCACCCACCCCAAACTTTTAAAGACCTTAAGGTTCCTATTCATCAGGAAATATGCGCTGTTCCACCTGGCATGACCCGTCGAGCCGTGGCAGCCTTCAGAGATCACCTCCAAGCTTGTATAGACAATGACGGCCTCCATTTGGAGGATGTTGTCTTTTAAAACATGATGAATAAAAACTGTACTTAAAGAAGTTTCAAGTGTGCAGATAATAAACTGATTATTTTTAATGATTATCTTTTCATTTATGTTCGAAACGTGGGAGGTTTTATTGTGTCGCCTTGTTTCTTTATTTATTTTTATTCTTCTGTATGCTGTGGTTGGTACATTTTCATGAATGAAATTTCTGTGTATTTATGGCTGTTTTTGTCTCTGAAGCAAACACTGGCATGCTCCATCCTGACAGCTTTATTAAGCGAGTTCTCCAGTTCCAATAAAACCAGTAACATTGGCCTCAGTATGGAGTTCCATGGCAGCTGCAAACGGGTCTTTCAGGTTAGCCTCTTTTCTACCTTTGATCGTTTCCTGTTGTTTTGGGTGTTTTTTTTTTCCTCAGTTTTAATGTGTGTGTGTATTCCTGTCTTCTAGGAAGATGACTTGAAACAGATCTTTGTGCTCATCATGGAGGTTTTGCAGGAGTTCAGTCGTAGGGAGAACCTCAATGCCCAGATGTCATCTGTGTTCCAGCGTTACCTAGCTCTGGCCAATCAAGTGCTTAGCTGGAACTTTCTCCCACCTAATCATATCCTTTTTAGAAAAGATGAATGTTAATGTGGATTGGAAGTGAATTCTGGGCCATGTGCTTCTAAACATGGGTTGCTCCTACATAGCCTATTTCCTCATTTAAAAGTTTAATGGAATGCACAGAGTTGATATTGATGTTACTACAGGCTGAGGTGGACTCATTTGCTGAAATTTTTTCACTCTCTGGATGTAATTTGGTTAGCGTGCAAGTCATTCAGTATAGCTGCTCTTTAGTAAATTGTTCTTATAGTGTGATTTGAGCTATTAGTTTACTGATCATTCTGTTATTGTTTGTGTTTGAGATCTGTATCACCAGTCTGTCGCAGTACATCTTTACTCATCTGCATGCCATTTATGGCTCAGTACTGCCACCCTTCTCTCTTCTTAACATTTCAATGAAGCACTGCTAAATACTGACCCATTTCAGAGTACTCTTAAAGCTAAAGAATCTGTACAAAAAGTGCAGGAGTCAACTTCCTGAAATGTTTCCTGACCTTTTTTCTGTCACTTAAGCCTAACATATCCTGAGTGGTTTTACATACTGGAAAAGATCCTGCTTCACTCATAGTTTATTAAATACTTTTCATGGTTATTTTAAACTCTTTTTTAACTACAAATTGAAAACTTGGAATTGCTAGAAACCTTGATTGAGTTGATTTCTAGAAAATGACTGAGTGAGATCTGCCACATCTGCTTTTTGCATAGGAGTTCTACAAAAACATCAGAGTATTTGGAGAGTAAAGAGTTGCTGGTTAAGTTCCCTGCATTATTGTAGCTTGGGGTAGCGATTACGGCTGGAAGTAATCTGTCTGCACATCATTGTGATGGAAAAAAAAAAAAAAAGAGGCAAACTTACCCTAAAGTAACTGAATGGGTAATGCACTTTTCAGTTCTGGAGCTCTCCAGGAACAGAGGCTCCCTGAGCAGAAAACATGAAACTGATATTACTAGACACTTTTAAGCCTCGCCCCTTTCTCCCAATCTCACATTTTCTTGACGGGTTCCTTTTCTGTTGGAAGATTTTCATATTTTCCGAGTTTCATTGTTCAGTTCAGGTTTTTTTTTAACTGACATTGGATTTGCCTATCTTGACAGTTCACATTGATAAATAAAAATGAACTGTGTCTGTCAGTGGTTATGTAATAGGAACACCCCTGTTTTCAAGAATTACATGCCTGCTCACATTGTTCCTTTTATTTAAAAAAAACAATTTTTTACACACCATCTGTGTCACCAACAAGAAAAATTCTCATTTTTGAGAGGACTAACAGTATTATAAGTGATAGACGAGTAGCTAAAGTTTAAATGAACTCTGCAGGATGTAAATAAAAGCTGGATGGCCTTTTCTTGATTTCGGTATGTTATTTCTAATTTGGCTTGAAATAATTAATTTCCCTAAATGCCTAATAAAGTGCCATCTTCCCCATCCTTCCACTCTCAGCTCTACTTCATTGTTGTTTTGGCAATATGGCATGATGGCATCCTTCTGCATGTGCTTATAGGCAAAAAGCCACACATTCCGATCTGATCATTCTCGTTCAAGTGGCATGGCCCCTGGGGGGAAAAAGTATGGAATCATCACTCTTGGAGGAGGGAGGCATGGTGGCGTAGTGGCTAGCACGTCAACCTCACAGCAGGAAGGCTTGGGTTCGAGTCCCGGGCTCTGGGCGTTTCTGTGTGAAGTTTGCATGTTCTCCCAGTGCATGCATGGGTTTCCTCCCACATTTTAAAAACATGCGCAGTAGGCCAATTGGCTGTTCCAAATTGCCCCAGATGTGTGCGTGTGTTGCCCTGTGATGGCCTGGCGAGCTCTCCAGGGTGTACCCCACCCTCGCCCAGGGTCGGCTGAGATGGGCGCCTGCGACCCTAATTATAATTAAGTGGCTTAGAAAATGAATGAACGTACCCTTAGAGGATGGTCATTTATTAAAAAAAAGACAACTATTAAAAACTATAACTAATAACTATAAAAAATAAGTAAAAAAAAAAAACAAACAAACTCATTGTTGTCATTCAAGTAGGAGAAAATAAATTATGGAATCCATATATTTTTATATTTTTTGCTAAGGGTTGTATAAAAATAACTGAAATCTAATTTTTTATAAATATCTGATTTCTGTGTCCACACAGCACTGAAAGCATCGGATCCGTGTCACATTAAGGCTTAACATCAGTTTCGAGTCCCTTCAGTCTGGTGAACGTAGCCTCTGTGTTCCATTTCAAGTTATGTTACTTCTTTCATGTTGCGTTCTGTGATCCATCATGAGCGGCACGTGCTAGTGATTGTATATGGGTGTGTGTCGGCTCTTTTGGGTGCTAATCCCACTCAGGCAGGCCTTGTGCCTCGCTATCTGTTTTAAAAGGATCTGTGCTGGCGGCAGCACCAACTAGGATCACATATCTCTTTCAAAGAGTGCCTGTGCCTTTATCACCCCCGATAAGTGTGCCTTTAAACACGCGAGTCACAGAGGATCTGCCAGGAATGTTAAGCAGGCGCATATGTCTTGGTGTGTTTGTATAGACAGACTAAGATCAGAGTAATTGCTGACTGGGTGGTACATGGAGGAGATGCTCCTCTGGGACGAAGAGCATTTATTAAGGGCACTCATGGGGACAGTATGTGTGCTGTATCGATGTGTGTGCACACATGTTAACGTGAGGCCTGTGTTCAAAAATGTTCTCCTGACAGCCGTGTCTGCTTTATTCCCATCAAAGTGCCGCAATGTGTATGTAGTCTCCGCTCTGGCATGTGCTGCATTTGTCCACAACCCCCCTCCCTCTGCTCCTGGAGTGTGTGGAGGTGTCGTATTAGACCAGACACGGCTCCCGCTGCTCCTCTAGCACTCCATGTCTCTCTTTAGCTTTAGCCGCTGCAGGGTAGGTCAAGCCGGGGCCTTGTGTCAGTCAGGTGCTCTGAATGGGTGAGGGGGATGACAGACAACACAAAAAGCAGGAGTGGCTTTCCAGGGCTTGTGTTATTGAGTGGATGGGAGGGGTAAGTGTGTAGAGAGGGCATTCCTGTAGTGTTAGTGCACACACTGATGTAGTGATGGAGTCTTAAAGGGGAGGATGTGACACTTAAGACTGTAATATCCCTCGCACATCTTGGCTGGCTCTCATGGAGTGCCACTCAGCACTCTTATAATTATTATGTTGGCAAAATGTGTGTATCTTTATCTGTCTCTAGCCTGGATTCAGTATGTACTTGGGCACTTAACAGTGGAAGAACAGTCTTTACTGCAAGATAGGATACGGCATTTTACTTCTTGTATTTGTTCATACTGTTTCATTTCTGTTTTCCCTTTACAGTCTTAACTGTGCACTCATTTCAGATTCTGTGAAAATCCACTTCATAGGTACTCGAGAGAATTGAGGAAATTGCCTTTTAAATACTTTAAAAGTTACGTAATTGCGTTACTTTAAGTAATTGTTTCTACCATATAGGCCTGCTACATATCTCTACCGTTCACCATGTAGCCCTACTGTCCTGTTTCTTCACCAAAGCCATTTTTCTGGTCACCGGACAGTTTGTTGCCACATATAACATTTTTTCTTTTTTCGTCTCTATTAGAGCAAGTGATGGGATGAAACCTGTTCATGAATATGTATGTGAAGGCCAGCAGTTAATGTTCTATATACGTCTGTAACAGAGAGAATAATACGATATGCTTTCTTTCATGGCAAATCAATGAAGAATGACATATCACTTGGCATTCTTAGTATCCTGAGTGGATTAGATTGGATTTCATCCTGTTGAGTGTGACATGCAAATATAGGTCAACATTAGCATATGTGATTTCCACTTTATTTTGCTCATATAGGAGGCAGTGGTGTTGAAGATTTGGCCTCTCGCTCTGCCTTCCTCTCCCCTCCTTCACATGGGTCACACAGAGTTCTACTGCCCCAATGCTATATTTAAAAGCCATAAGGACTGGCCTGGTTTGGGGTAGACAGCGACAACACTCACTCACCACTTGCTCAAACTTTCCCACACACACACACACACACACACACACACACACACACACACACACACACACACACAATGCTTTAAACTGACATCATTTGAAGTGTGTTGTTATTTGTGTTTTGTTTATTACTCCACTTCACATTATTTATTTACTATAGCGTGTGTGTGTATGTATGCGTGAGTGTGTGTGCGTGTGTATAGGGAGTGACTGTAGATCCAGCACAGAGGAATGCTTGGCCTTTGCCGGTAACTGGCCTTGATCATACATTCCTGTGGGAGACTCTCTCTCTCTCTTTATTTTGCTTGCTCTCTCTCTCTCCCTCCATCCCTCCCTGTCTCCTTCTTTTTCCAGTGGGTTATTAAGTGGGTGACCTTGAGGTACGGATTACGTGGGAGGGGACAGTTGGATTTAAGTGTAGTAACACTGTCAGAAAGAGGCAGAAAGAGGGATAGCTTGATGAAAGTAGTTCATCAGGGATACTTTGACAGAAACTAAAGCAAGAAAGACAGCCAAGGTGAAACTAGTGAGGTAGCAACATCGTGTGTGGACTGGTGTTTTTGTGATGCTTGTGACCTTAACTAAGACGTCACTAGGCAGACACTACATTGCCATGTTTGAATCCACTCAGAATGTCATGCTGAAGCCTACTGAGTCGTGGAGGGAAGCCCTTCTGGACCACAGAGTCATGGACCTCTTTTTTACAGTGAGTAAAGAGTAATCTCCTATTATATCATTCCTTTATTGTCGTTGTTTGGTTTGTTGCAGATATGGGATACCTTTATAAAATAAGTCTTTATAGCTATCCCTGGATGACCTTTTACCTACTCATTTCATCTTGGCATTTTGAAAGGATGCTATGATTGGATTGCTGTGACTAGGGCTGTGACCTCCCAAGCTCTTTATTTGTGGATGAACCAAGAGACTGAGATACAGTCCATCCATCATCCATCTCTTTATCCAACCCTAAATATTTAGTCTTACAATAACTTAAACATGGCTCCAAGAAAAAAGGTCAGTATTGTGGGAGCACTTCCCTTTAAATTTGATTGGAGTTTGTAGTTTGTCAGCATTCAGATACATAACAACACAAACATCTAGGATAGACAGATTCACTAGGTACTAATTTGTAATGCAATGTGGCTAGTACTACTGTAACAGTGGCTTAGCTTACAGTGTCTATCACTGCCTACCAATTTCATGGTATCAGCATCTGTGAATTGCTTTCTTGTTTATAATAATAATAAAAACAGCAGCAACATAACCATTATTATTATAATTATAATAAAAGCCCCTTTGGAGCACCAGTTAATACAGATTAAGTGAAGACTTTTTATTGATCAAATACAACAGTTATTTTTGTATAGCAGACTATTGTAATAACACAATTAGCCACACCTAGAAAGTCATTTTTAATTAATGAAAGCCTGTTAAATCAATATATTGTCATATTAGTACACTTAAACCCCTCTACCATGATAGGGTGGTAATACAAGAAGGACGTAAGGATGGTGATGATGATGATATTGTCATATTACTGATATCCTTCGTAATTAGCCATGTTATGATAATCAGGGTAATGTACAGTGCGCTGGTTATTATTAAGCAATAAACCACTTCACACCGATTCAAGAACTCTCCGCATCGCGCCAGGGTCCTATATTACCCTGTTAGGGTTTATTTCACAATAATGACCATTCACTGAGCTGTCATTATTTATTGTCTTTCTAATCTTCCTTAGCGTAACAGACAACCTGATGGACATGTGAGTAAAAATGTGATTACTCATTTAAATGTCAAAATACATGAGAAATTAGTCTATTATTATTATTATTATTATTATTATTATTACTTTTTTATTTGAAAATGTGTATAAAATAACTGTGTGTTTTATAATGACAGTAATTTAGCATTATTTAGATAAAGAATTATTTGTATTTAATATGTGAATGAGGCTGGCTCTGAATAAAAAAAAATGTAATGAGGAAACCACTCCACTATGAGGAAGATGCCAGAGCAGTCAAGCTGGTTGAAACAAAGTGACAGCGTAAGAGTTTCATGATGTTATATGGGGTAGAAATCATAGGCATAGGCCTGGCTGATCAAAAAGATCTTGATGTGTGGAACAAATCCGTCATCTTTCCATCACCATCCAGAGAACGACTTCCAAATACTCCTCCCCATTCTTCCATTACATATACATAGCCTCCCTATCAACTGCCAGATTGTGCTCTACTAACCCCATCAGTGCCAGCGGGTCATACCTCCAGATTAATTAGGACGGGTCAAAGGAATCCCAGTGTGTTCGCCCTGATTGAGTAGGAGTCATTGAAATTTGCTGAATCCTCTCAGTGTGTTATGGTGTGTATCTGGTAAAGGACTGAGAGCCTGACTAGCCATAAAATCTGTATAAAACACTGAGTAGTGACTGAGTGTAGATGACCAGGGGTTTCTGTTTGAACGTAATGGGAGGCAGCTACTGTCAATCAGTTTCCTTCTGGTTGTTTTGTTTTGTCTGTGTGACATTTGGTTTTATTTGCAGAGGGCCGAGGGATTGTTTTTGTTGGGCTGAAACGTAGTCAGCTGTCGCGCTCCATATCTTGGTGTGTGGTGTTTTTCTATGCTCATACCTGACATTATGTGTTGTTCTCTCAGCTGTGACAGAGGCAGGTGGGACGTGAGGCCATGCGCAACAGGGGTCAGAGTTGAGTGTAGACTACTGGCTGGATTAGACCCTGACCCCTAAACGCTCCTGTAAACATACCCTGAATCCCCTCGGCCTGTCACTAGGAGTAGGCAGGGAGACGTGAGTGTCTCTCATCTGAAGGGCTGGACTTTTTTGATGTAGCTCAGAGTGCCCTGGAAAAAGACAACAGCATGAGAGAATGAAGCCTAAAATAAACTTTGCTTCACACCTAATAAAGCTATGGCTACACTAAGATTTTCCTACTCAAACTCAAGACTAGCTAGGAGTGTTTTTGTTTGTGGTTTAGGTTTATTTTTACAAACACACACACCCTCTGTCCCTCATACTCACAGACACATACTTGTGATTAACAAATGGCAGTTATAATTTGGTTGCAATTTTTTTTCAAATGCAGCCAGGGAATGTTGGAATCAGATCAGTCCATGTCCTCTTTCAGAAGACATGTGTGCTTCGTTTATGGACTGAGCAGTTTCAGATTTTGTTGAAGTGGAGTGAGATGGATGCTATAATGCTGATAATTATTAGTTGCCCTTTGCTTCAGTAACTGGATCTGTGTCGACACCAATGCGCTGATGATCTGAACGAGAACAAAAGGTCTGCTCAGGAGGTGGTCAGACGTTATCTCCTGCTTTGTCTTTCTCCTAAAAATGGTTGCCTTGGTCTGACAGGAGGCATCTAAATGAATATATGTCAGTCTAACTATAGTTGGATTCAAGGCAGTTGGAATAGTTTGCGTGGTGTGGATGTTCGTAAGCGCAGCTGTTTTTGCTGCCCACGTAACTTTGGCCTTGCGCTCCATCTCTCTATTTAGCCCTATCTTTTTCTCTGGCTTTGTCTCTCTCCTCTACCTCTCATTCACCTCCTCCCCTTCTCTCCCTCCCTCCCTCTCTTCTGTATCGGTTCACCAAATCGTTTCACACTATGAGGTAACGAGAGTCCAGTCCCCCCCCCCAGTTAGATCAGTGACACGCCATGTTAATGGAATTGGGTCTCTTAGCAGCCCTCTTGTCCAGCTGGAGAAGATAAGATGTAGCGTGCACTATGGGACTTCAGACCGAATCAGTTTTACCAAGATGTGTGTTCATAAAAACTTTCACATTTGTTTCTTTTTGATGCGAAGCATCTTTGCCAGAATGTTTGGCGGACAGACAGGGTAAAGCTTTGAGATCAAGGAAAAAAACAAACCTAAACCGAGGAAAAAAGACCCAATAAGAACTGAAGAGGATTTTGTGCCAAACATCCATTCTGCAGTGGAACCACATGTGCTGCTGGTATGAGGAGAGCAAGGCACTGAACTAAACACACACTTCTAGCCATGTTGCCGCTGTGGCCGGGGCTCTCTCGCTCCTCACAGTTCATTAGTAGACTGATTTCTTTGAAACAATTTCCGAACTGGGATTCGAATTGGACTTTACATTAAGCGTTGTGTATCTGGAGAGTGACAGCGAGGGAGAGTTTTGCCTCAGTGGGTGAGCGGTGTTTCCCATTCTTTAAGCGGGGTCTTCCTCTTACCTCTTACTTTTCAGATGGCTTTTTGTACTTCGCATGCATATGCAAAATTAAAGACAGATTTCTTTTCTTTTCTTTTTTTTCACTAAAGCGGGGGGTGTGGGTGTTTATGTGAGAGAGATGCTTTTCTGTGTAATTCAGAAAGACTGTGTATGAGTCTCCCCAGCTGTGTGTTTAATCAGCTGCCAGTGAGCCAGTCTGCAAGTTCCTCCCGCTGGAGAATGCCTCCAGGGTTTATATACCCTCACCGTTTCTTTTCTTTCACGTCTCTCTCTCTCTCTCTCTCTCTCTCTTTCTTTCTTTCTTTCTCTTACCTGCACATAAATTTTCTCTCTTTTTTTAATTTTATCTCAGTCTTTATGTCGCCTAATCTGAAAGGATTGTGCTTGTTGGTGGAGAAAAAGAATAACTGCTGCTTTCAGGATGTTTCTTATTTTCAGGTGTTTGTGTGATTTGTTTTGGAGTTGCCCAGCGCATATTCAACTCCACCGTGAAATTTTAAACAAAACGTGACTGATTGCTCCCTTTGGCTTTCTCAGGTGCACAGAAAGATCCGTGAAGACTCCGACATGGCCCAGGATTCCCTGCAGTGTCTGGCCCAGTTGGCATCTATGCACGGGCCCATCTTCCCTGATGAGAGTGCTCAAGTCACCTACTTGGCCCACCTTGTGGAAGGGCTGCTTAACATGATCAATGGGTGAGTGAGAATCAAGCAGAGTCTAATACAACCTACCAATCATTAATGTAAAGGCAGGAATTGACAAAGTCCAGCTGTGTAAAAGAATTTCTGCTTTTGTTTGTGCTTGTGCATTTGGAGATGTTGACACCGTTTAAATGCAAAAGGTGATAAACAGACATAATTAATTTTTTTTCTTCTGTAGGGCTATATTACATGCATAAGTATAGTTTTGTTGCATATAGCATGTGCGCACAGGCTCCTGAAATGTGACCTATAGTTGGTGGTCTGAGTCAGGGTCTTTCTCCTCTATTCTTCCTTCGACTTGTCTGCTTCACTTGCCACTCCACAATCACCTATTTTTGGAGCTTTTTTCCAGTTGCGTCATCGGAAAACCATGCAGCAGGTCCGCTGTGATTGAACTGCTCTGCTTGCAATTTAAATCCATCTGATATGGGTTACAGCTGTAGTGCTGAGCGTAAGAGAAGCAGATCTCTTGTAGCGTTTTAGCATTTTTGAAGGAAAGAATTTAGACAATTCAGGTAGTGTTGTGTTCACCTAGCACCTGTTTGGATTTGAATGGAATCACAGAGTAAATGAAAACATGAATGGAGTTCTGGTAATTAGAAACTTTCCCACACATCGTGCTCTGGTAGAGTTTTCCTGTGCATTTCTGAATGTTCCTCTCGGCTTTTCCTACTCTGGGACAGATGTTTTTATAGCTTTTTAAAACTTGGTCTTTTAATTGATTCCATTTCCCTCGACCTGTGTGCAGGTGTTTAGTATGAACCAGCTATTCCACTTAAACCACCACTCTAGTCCATGTAAACCAGTAATATTGTATTTTTTTCTTTTAAGTTTGTCATACAGCAGAAAAATGTTACTAATCACCCAGACAAATTAGAGTAATTAAAAATAGCTACACTGATGAGATGCGATTAAAAAGTTGTAAAAAAAAAAAAAACAAAAAAAAAAAAAAGCAGTCGTCTTTGCTCTGAGACGCTGTGGGCATGTCCACTGAACCACGTGGGAACCTCGATGAAAAGGTGGGCAGTGGTGACTCAGTGGTTAAGGCTCTGGGTTACTGATCTGAAGGTTGGGGGTTCAATTCCCAGTAGCACCTTGCTGCCACTGTTGGGCACTTGAGCAATGCCCTTAACCCTCAATCGCTCAGTTGAATAAAACGGTAAGTCGCTCTGGATAAGAGTGTGCCGAATACTAAAAAATGTTAAGCGCAGCCTCTGCTTTTAATTTTTCCCCCCAACTCTACTAAGAAATGAGAAAATTTAGCTGGTTTCTATGTTTTGCTATTTTAGTAGGCCTATCAGTACTCCACTGTAAGGTGAGAGAGAGGGAGATGAGCTTTGTTCTCATCTAGTAAAAAATGCCATTATAAAGTCACTGGTAGGATGAGCAGGGGTTTTGCTGAGTGGCAAACGACTTCAGTATGTGATCAAGCCATGATTTGCAGTATGATTGGCATTTAAAAAAAAATCCTGCGCACAGAAATGATGACAGTGTTTAATGGTATAACTCCACCGTTCACTACTGTATAGTTCAGTCTTTTCATGTGCTTTCAGAAAGTTTTCTATCAAGTAAAATGTGTTAAGAAACAAGTCTCTGAACTTTAAGTATCTTTAAGGAAAGCAAAATGATGATTTCTTCTGCGGTACCCTGATTTTGTTTATAGAGCAATGACCAGTTATACTTCTCTATGCAATATGAATTTGTTGTTGGCCTCATGTTATGTATGTAAGGCTGTATTGAAATAACTATGAAACGTTTTATTTATTTATTTATTTATTTATTTTTAAGTTTACTGATTTCTCTGTACTAAATTCAGGCCATTAGCATGAGTAGCAGCACTTCCTGACACACTGACTATATGACTCTGGTATATTCTGTGCGTGCTTGAACAGGATTGAGATTGAAGACTCTGAGGCAGTGGGCATCTCGAACATCATCAGTAATCTGATGGCCACGTTCCCACGAAGTGTTCTTACTGCTCTACCGAGTGAGCTCTTCTCCTCCTTTATCAACTGCCTGACCTTGCTCACCTGCTCGTTTGGACGTAGTGCTGCCCTTGAAGAGGTGGTGAGTACTAGAATCTGTTTACAGGTTGATTTAGTTCCTTTTACTTTCAGGCTCACTAATAATCAGCTGATTATGAGATTTCAAGTTAATTTCACCTCTTGAGACCCCATTGTCCTCATATGAGGGCCATTAAGTATTTATTTTTTTGATCAAATTTCCAAGTTTATTAGGTGGTAAGGAACATAAGCTGTGCGGGGAAATGTAAGTCACACAACATTAAGTTTTGGGTCTTAGGAGGTTAAAGTTGGCTCAAAATGCAAATTAACTGTAACTACTTACAGAATGAAAGTACATTTACTCAAATAATGTATTTAAGTACAGATTCAAGTTACCTGTACTTTACTTGAGCATTTTTATTTTATACAACTTTATACTTAATAACTTTATACATCTTTGAGGCACTTAACGTACTGTTACTCCATTATTTGTGTGATTTCTGTAGGTGCAAGTTACTGTTAAGATTACAATTTTTTAAAAAACAGTTTGTCTCAGTGAAGAACATGTATCTCCCAACATGCATCAGTAATATTAATCCTAAAAGCCATATATAATAGAAACACTGACGAGGACCATATTTCTGTTGAAAGTATGCTTTACTTTTACACATTTGTAATTTTGCTGATTACACACAATATTTTTATTTCACTCATCTTGATAGCCACTGTCAGATCCGACAGTTAAATCAGTGTACTATCATTGGAATGAGGTCTCCGGTGAGATTGTGTTCCTCTTAGAAGCTTTTTATTCCAGCTGTGAACAGCAATGTGTTTTTGCAAACTCTATAAAATAAATCCAACACTGAATGAATGTGTACTGTGATCATCCATTTTTCTGTGTTAGTATGTTTGCAAAGCTGTTTGACATCCCATGGTCCTTTGGGGTCAGTATCAGAAGCCTTTGTGTCTTCTGACAGTGTTTTGAGACATAAGGTTTTGAATGCAAGATTTGACTTATGGAGTATTATAAATCTGAATACCATTGGACTGTAACCTGCATTCCTGTGACATTCTGTCTCCTCCTTCAGCTGGATAAGGATGACATGGTTTATATGGAAGCGTATGACAAACTGTTGGAGTCGTGGCTCACGCTGGTTCAGGAGGATGAACATTTCCCCCGTGGCTGCTTTGTGCAGCCAGCTGTGCAGGTTTTCAACTCCTATATTCAGTGTCACCTTGCAGCACCTGATGGAACCAGAAACCTGGTGAGAGCTGCACATCCATCCATCTACCTACATGGTGTTATTTTAGCCATCGGCCTATGTGTTTGGTTGTTAGACGTTTTAAACTCTCCCTTTTTCTCATTCCATCCTTTCTTCCTGTAATGCTTTTTATTTAAAACTCGTAACCTTGTTATTGTGGCCCTTTGGTCATCCGTGTCTCATTGTCTAGACTGCAAATGGTGTTGCATCTCACGAAGAGGAGGAGATAAATGAATTGCAGGAGGACGATCGAGAACTGTTTTCAGATCAGTTAGCAAGTATCGGCATGTTAGGGCGCATCGCAGCCGAGCACTGCATCCCTCTACTTACAAGGTAAAAGCACATACATGTTCACACCTCATCCTCACTGAATACAGAAGAACTCCATATTAATCACTGATTTATGTCTTATTAGCTTATTAGAGGACCGAGTTACACGGCTTCATGGACAGCTCCAGAGACACCAACAGCATCTCATGGCCTCCTCAGAACCAGGCACGGTGGACCGGAAAGTTTTAGATGACCTCTATGAAGACATTCACTGGCTCATATTAGTCTCAGGTCTGTCTCAAACAGAAGAGTGAAATTAAGATTTCCTTACATGGTCACAAGGTTAAATTTCCAAAATATCAAAGAACCACTTTCGTTTCGACGCTTTAATAGCTCCCGGACTTACAGAAAAGGGCAGCCCATAATATTCGAGTTATGTTTTCTTTGGTTTGTGACAGGCTACCTCTTAGCTGATGACCCTCAGGGGGAAACACCGATGATTCCCACGGAGGTGATGGAGTTCTCTATAAAACACTCCACTGAAGTGGATATCAATACCACACTGCAGATCCTCGGCTCACCCGGGGAGAAAGCCTCCTCCATCCCGGGCTGCAACAGGACAGACTCCGTCATCAGGTAAAGAAATTTAGGTTGAAGGTTGGATAACTTTTGGAATATTCAAGATTTATCAGAAGTACTCTGGATGAAAACTTAAAGCAGGGGCCTCTAGTATTTCATATGATAGAACTGATACTTCATGTTGTTTATATATGCAGAGCTTAAGTATCCATACTGTGAAGGGACCCAAGTCCAACCAGTGTGTCTGCAGCTTAACTCTGTTGGATGAAAGCTGCTTCCATGCCGACAGCCTCTAGTGATCAGCTGTTGTACAGCGGACATTTTACTCAGCCTGTAGAAGCGGACAGTAAAACATGCAGACTTTAGCCGCAGGAAGCATTTCTTGTTTGTACAGCGGCGGTGCAGCAGTGCACAGTGTGTGATCTGCCCTGGTAGCAGCAGTTCTGTTGCCCACTGGAGAATGTCGTGGCCGTGTGCCAGGCAGAGTGGCCACGCGAGTAGCAGCCTGGCGCCAGCCGAGTCTCTAATGCCACGCCGCACGCATTATTCAATTAGAGCCGGGACAGGTGCAGCGCTGACTGAGGGGGATAGGGAAAGTTTATGAATGGAGAGTGGAGGGGGTTTGAGCTGACTGAAGGGTACAAAGGGGTGTGTTAAGTTTTTTTTTTTTTTTTTTTTTTTTTAAAGACATTTATGCCATTTAATAGAAGGAATTTATAATTATGTTAGACATGACTGTACTTGTTTGTATTAGTAAAGGTAATATCGTAATGTAGCACAGTGCTGAAATACCGAGTGTACAACTAGTCTTGAGGTGTAATGTGTTGTGGGATGTGCTCTGTACTCTGATCGGGTCTCCAGGCTTTATCTCTAGACCATTCCGTCAGTGATATGAAGGGGGAAGAGAGTGTGGAGGTCAGGACTGAGGAATTGAAAGGATGCTGTGTTGATGGGTTCAGCAGTAGGAGAGCTTTTGGAAGGGGGGGGGTAAGAGAGAATAGGAGAGGGGTAAAGGATTTGGAGAGACAGTAGGTTAATGACTCGGGGGTTGGATAGAGGATTTGGAAAGACAGTGGGCTGAGGGATTAAGTTTCCTAATAACAGCGTCCTGACCCCACAGCTCTGAAATGTCAGTGGGGTTTGTTTTTGCAAACAATGTAAACCATTCGCGTGTGCTGCCCTGGCTGTTCAGAGAAGGCAGATCTCTTTTACTGGCTATTAATCTGCAGTAAGCTATTTCTTACGTATCCTTCTGTTCTTTCCACTGGAGGTGGAACAAAAGCGTCAGTGTAGTTTGTTTTTAGATTTTTAATTCTTTCGCATGATCTTGTCCTCTTTTCTACGTAAATTTCTTTTCCAGTTTAAAGAGCATGCACCATTTCTTACTAGCCTGTTACTCAGATACTGTTAAAGCTGTAAATTGACTGGAAATTTATTCATTCATACATTAATTTTCTGAACCGCCTAATCCTAATTAGAGTCGCGGAGAGGCTGGCACCCATCTCAGCCGACTCTGGGCGAGGGCGGGGTACACCCTGGACAGCTCACCTGCCATCGCAGGGCCAACACTCACACACCCATTCACACTCACTCCTAGGGGCGATTTGGAACTGACTGGAAATTAATTAGCTCTAATATTAATAGTAGGGCTGGTGGTGTAGTTGTTAGGGTGCTGGGCATATGATTGAGAGGTCGTGGGTTTGAATCCTCATCTTAACCACAAGTGTGCTTCTGTCCACCCAGCAATATAAAATTAGTACCAGTTAAATTACTGTGAAGGTAACCTGTGATGGATGAGGGTCTCATCCAGGAGGAGTTGAACTTCTAGTCGCTTTACACTACGGAAACCGGGATAAGCTCCAGCCTGAGAAGCCAGTAGGCTCAGGTGTATAAAGCCCAACACACATACCTTATTATTAATAATCATAAGTGTTCTTTTAATCTGAGCTAGGAATTATAAAGCTGAAACTCACTCCCAAACACCGAATAAATAAATAAATTACTTATGTTTTTAATCCATGTTTCATCACGATTCAATTTATTTGTGACTACTATTTGCAGACATCTTTGTATAGTGTTTCCATGGCAACACTCCTACTTTGCTCATGCATGATTATTGTTAACCATGTTACAGCAATGTGGAAATAATATCATTATTAGTTTGCCGATTTGAGATCAGGGATGACAGAATGTCTGCACTCGAGAGTAACAGTGCTCTGTATTGTTTGCAAGCAGTAGTTTGTTTTGGGATGAACAGTTCATGCTACTGATGTCAGTCAGTGATCTTCCACAAGATAGCTGAGTAAGGGTCCCTAAAACTCAAAAGACAAACAAATGCAACCCAACTGTGTGTAGTGTTTTCCAAAGCCACACGCTAAAACATATGCACATGTGCTGCCTTGGCTAGAATGTTTAAAAGCTAATGCAAGAGGATGAGGTTTTAGTTGCTGGTGAGTATGATGGGTACACGAGGAGAGATTCCTTTGGCTGGTATTTTGTAACTCTGGGGAAAATGATGTAGACCACAGAAACCAGAGTTTTTCTCTGAAGAGATGTTTTGTTGACATCAGTAGGAATGTCAGAAAACCTTCACCAACTATGCACATTAATCCCATCTGTGATTGTCATAAATAATGTGAGCATGTTAGATTTTAATAAGAGCTTTGTCATTCCACTCCTATCAGATTGTTATCAGCAGTGTTAAGGACATCAGAGGTGGAGTCTCGGGCGACACGGGCAAGTCTAATAGAACTGTTAAGCCCTCAGATGGGTAAAGACATTGTGTGGTTTCTGAGGCGCTGGGCCAAAACATACCTACTAGTGGATGAGAAACTGTACGGTCAGGTGAGCTCCGAATATTCTTCATTAAAAAACTGGGATTGACTGATCTTAAGATCTCAGTGTTATATTTTGCTAAAAAAAAAAAAAATTCTCACACTGAACTCTTTTCTTCTCCCCTTCTTTCACTTCCTGTCTTTAGATTAGTATACCCTTAAGCACAGCATTTGGTGCTGATACTGAGGGGGCGCAGTGGATTGTGGGCTATCTGCTGGAGAAGGTGATAAATAATCTGTCTGTATGGAGCTCTGAACCTGACCTGGCAAATGACACAGTGGAACTCCTGGTCACTCTTGTGGAGAAGCGAGAGAGGTACGCGTGAATATTCCCATGAGGATGATGCGTGAGAGCACCAGAGAACTGGAATCATTTGTGTTTAATTTATTTAACTCTCAGGCATCAGTTTAATTTACTACCCTCTTAAGTCAATAAGGACAAAAATGTCCACTTCCAAAAAACTGCTATAAAAACTTAACAGATTCATATTTGTTTCTGCTTTTTTCTGCATAAATCTCTGAAACAACTTCCGCCCGGCTCAAAAATACCAAACATTCAGTCATTTTGAG
>JAQMYF010000012.1:40762486-40774626 GCA_030014195.1 Neosilurus mollespiculum | reverse complement strand
ACAGCCAAAGTTATGGCCAAAAGAAGAGGAAAAATTTGCTCAAATGGACAAAAATGTCCATAGTGACGCATGAGGGTAATTTCTAATTCTACTCATATATTTATATTTTCATGCTATTAAATATTTTGTTTTAGTTTGATTTATGTATTTCTTGTATACTAATATTTTTATTATGAATGGATGAATGAATAATATTTTTTATGTAAATCACTTGAGTGTGTTTGATGTATGAATAGGGCGCTATATAAATGTGATAAATTATTTCTGTATGCTTGCGCCACCTACTGATGAAATCATTGTAGTGCTCTTAAAGTTAGATGACTGAGTTAATGAGTATTCTGCATATTCTTCACCATTAATAAGGGAAAAAGTGTCTAACCATCAAGTTGCTTTTGGAACGTCACGAAAAACCTGTAGCATGCGTCCCTCTGGTGTATGTGTGCACTTGGGAACCCTGTGTTATTTTCGAAACAGGAAAAACGTAAGAATGTTTTTATGGGAGAGAGGAATATAGAAAATAAGAGGCATGTAATACTGGGTGACGTGATATGACGTCATCATTAGTGACATGAAATAAATAAACAACTAATGATATTCTTGTGTTATTAAAATGTTCTTGAAACCTACAGTTCCTAAATGGTGTACTTTACATGTCGAGACTAAGATTGCATGTTTGGTTTCCTCATTTTTTTCCCTTCTATAAACAAGTTATTAGAATTAATTAATCTTGATGTACGTAGGATACGTGTATGGGGTTTGAGAGTTCCCACCAAAAACTTGTCAGGTAAGGGTAAGCATATGGGAGCTCCGCTTTTCTGCAGTGCCTAAATCTCTGTAATATATAACTATTTTTTATGACGGTGATTTTTACCATGATTGAGGTGATGCTGGAAACTAGTTTGATTTTCCAGCACTAGTTTTGAGAGATCAAAATCCAGTGAAGTAGTTCTGGATCTTGTCATCTGCTGCGCAACAGGTTCATGTAATTTCATCAAGCGTTTACATCCTGTCCCATCCTGTCCATCAGAGCAAACATCGTGGTGCAATGTGAGAACTGGTGGAGTCTGGCCAAGCAGTTTGCCAGCCGCAGTCCTCCGCTGCACCTGCTGTCCAGCCCAATCCAGCGCACACTGATGAAGGCACTGGTCCTCGGAGGCTTTGCACACATGGACTCTGATACCAAACAGCAGTACTGGGCAGAGGTTAGTGCATGTTCTATTCTGTTATGGCCTTTTATGTTATGGGAGATTGGTGCTTGTCCTGTGTGTGTGTGTGTGTGTGTGTGTGTGTGTGTGTGTGTGTGTGTGTGTGTGTGTGTGTGTGTGTGTATATATATATATATATATAGAGAGAGAGAGAGAGAGAGAGAGAGAGACACACACACACACGGCATTATGCCCATAGAAATCATCTCCTACTGTATTTGAACAAAACAACAAAGGCTCCCAATGATTATTTTATTATTTACTGTTAAAATTATTTGTTTCCTGTTTATGTTCCAGGTGCTTCATCCACTCCAGCAACGCTTCCTGAATCTTATTAACCAGGAGAACTTTGCTCAGATCTGCCAGGAGGAAGCAGTAAAGCAGGAGATCGTGGCCACTCTGGAAGCCCTGTGTGGCATTGCAGAGGCTACTCAGATAGACAATGTGGCTTCTCTTTTCAGCTTCCTCATGGACTTCCTGTCTAGCTGCATTGGCCTAATGGAGGTCTACCAGAATTCGCCGGAAACAGTCAACCTAATCATTGAGGTGTTCGTTGAGGTGGCCCACAAGCAAATCTGCTACCTGGGAGAGGTGTGTTAAAGGGTGCTAGTATATTTTATGTGGCCTAAGAAAACCCTGTCTTTTTATTGTATGTAGTTCCTAAAACTACAGCCTCTTCTTATCTGAAATATTTACTTTAATTTGTAGCGTCTTGAATAAAATCTAGTTACCCCCAGGAGCATCAGAGACATTTGACAGATGGTATCTTATCATACTGTAAATTGATTAGTTTTGTATCCATTTTGCAATAGCGCGTAGCTGTCCAGTAACACTGAAGCTAGTATCTCACGGAGCGGCGAATGCTGACGAGCATAGTGAATTTCGGGTTTCGTCAGGGTTTGTTCCTAAACATTTCGCTAACAATTTTTGGGGTCGCAAAGTATTTTTCTTGTCTAAATCATTTTCCCACAAATGGTTGTAACACTGGTCACTAAAGTTCTTTTTTTGGTTCTTCAAGTAGTGAACATGGTGCTGGGGAGGGTTTGCTCCCCTTTTTTTTTTTTATAAGGTTGAGTCCATTAGTCATTCTTTCTCTTCCTCTTCTTTCCTTCTCTTCAGCCAGACAAAGCAATTTTTCATGTTGGGCTTCTTCCTGACAGAAATCCATTTCCATATCCTGGAAGTCTGTCTTCTTTATCTAGGGAGGGTTTGCTCACCCTTTTTATAGGGTTCGATGGTTCAGTTCCACTTTACCAGGAGTTGCCAAAGGTCTCAAATGTTCCCAAACAGTGGCAAATAGTTGCTAAATATCACAAACACTGTTGCTAACATTTACTAACAGTCGCTAATGTTCACCAACTGTCTTTTGCACTTCCTCAAACATCTGCATGAATGTTGCTAATCATTGCTAAATGTCGCATTTGCCACTCCATGATATCCAGGCTTGAGCGAGCAAGATATTAGACATCTTTTAACCAAACTGATCTAATGGTCGGTCTGGATTTGCGAGATTTATATGTATAATGTGTGTGTGTGTGTGTGTGTGTGTATATACATATATTTCTGTTTGTAAATGCACAGTTTTATAAAGAATTTGTACTTTTTTTTGTCTTCATTAGACCAAGTCTATGAAGCTATATGAGGTGTGTCTGACTCTGCTGCAAGTCTACTCAAAAAATAACCTGGGTCGGAAAAGACTAGATGTGGCCGCAGAGGAGGACCAATACCAGGACCTGCTGCTCATCATGGAGCTTCTCACCAACCTGCTTTCCAAAGAGTTTATAGACTTTAGTGACACGGGTAAAAGCACTCAACATTACTCAAAAGATTATAATAGTTTTTATTAGTATTTTTTTCTGTAGTTTGATCGCTGTTACAGACCTGTTTGAATGTGCTGCTATGTTCGGAAACCAGATGAGGTGTTTCGAGGACAAGAGCAGAGTTCAGGAGCTGGTCGCACCGTGTCAGCGGCTGATGTGGTGCTGTATGGGGTCAACATTGTCCTGCCCCTGATGTCTCAGGACCTTCTAAAGGTAAGGCCGACATTGTATATTAATGTCTTTTTCTTAAACCCATGGTTCACATGACCACATTTTTGTAGTTCTAATTAGTATTAGTTTGTACTGTAAACAATTTATGAAACCCTGCATTTCTTTTTTTTTCTTCTTTGTTTCTTTTTTGTAGTTCCCGTCTTTATGTAACCAGTACTATAAACTCATCACGTTCATATGTGAGATTTTTCCTGAGAAGATCCCTCAGCTGCCCGAGGAACTTTTCAAAAGCCTTATGTTCTCTCTTGAGTTGGGCATGACATCGTATCCTTTAAATGGTTAACTATGTGCATCCCTTACACTTTTTGCATTCATTTGCCTGCTTCTGGTTATTTTTCTCTGGGTATCTCCGTTAATTCCTACCACTGCGTTATTTCAGACTGCTGGTCATTCTCATTGTACACTAAGCACTGAACTCAGATTGACCAATGAGATATTTAGTACAGTTTATATAATATGTATGTGTATTATCTTTATAGCTTTAGACAATAGCAGTTACAGCTGGAGCATTCTTGTCACTTGTCCTATTTATTATTGCATATAATTAGGTAATGGTTGATGCTGTCATGAGCTCATGGTCACGCTTTTACCTTGACATACATTGTGCAGAATGAGCTCTGAGATTAGTCAGTTATGTCTGGAATCCCTGTCCCCATTGGCGGAGCAGTGTGCCAAAACACAGGAGAAAGACACCCCTTTATTTATTGCTACTCGACATTTCCTCAAGGTCAGTGTTACTATGACGACATCACCGATACCTTTTAATCTCTTTACATTTTCTTTGTTACATACCTTCTGTCCATCTGTCTATTTCCAGCTGGTGTTTGATATGCTAGTATTGCAGAAGCACAACACTGAAATGACTGTAGCAGCTGGAGAAGCGCTCTATACACTCGTGTGCCTGCATCAGGTTAGTATTACTGTTTAATAAAGATATGATTGTATCATTACAACCAGTGATATAACCAGGATTCAGTCAAGTGAATCACATCAGTGTCATGAGTAGATTGTTTCAAAGCTCTGTGTCTTAATGTGTGTGTGTGTGTGTGTCAGGCGGAGTACTCAGAGCTGGTAGAGACTCTACTCTCCAGTCAGAGAGATGCTGTGATTTACCAGCGCCTTGCCGATGCCTTCAACACGCTCACAGCCAGTAGCACGCCTCCAGCCATGGATCGAAAGCAAAAATTAGCCTTCCTCAAAAGCCTGGAGGAGTTTGTGGCCAATGTCGGCGGGCTGCTATGTGTCAAATAACCACTGTCTCCAGCATCCTCTTCGTTGTTTTGGATGCGCCCTCATTTCCACCACACCTCCCTCTCTCCCAGTGAAAGAAAAAAACTTTTCTTCTGATATTCTCTCCGCCATGGCAAACTGGACCAATCATAGCAGAACTGTGCGATTGGAGAAGAGCAGTGATGTGTCTGAGGTCATTTGAAATGTTCTCTCCGCTGTAGCCAGCAAGCCTGCCGGAGCAGAGGATGGAAGTTGGGAAAAGCAGAGAGGGAAAAATTCGTCACATTCATCTCAGTCCAAGCTGCCAGATGGACAAAGAGTTCGGGGCAAATTCTCCTCCCTGCTCTAGACAGACGCTCCCTGAATGCCTCTCCTTGAGTGCCTTTTTTATGTCTCGGATCCAGCTGTCTGTTCAGCGTTGGGGAGAACTGGGTCTTATTGCAGAGCTCATGCTCATCACTGAGATTTGGTTTGTCTAGTTTTCAGTCCCTTTTATGTAAGGTTCTATATAAATTTGCTGATTTATTTAAAGTACATTCACACAAACAAGCAGCTGACAGCAAGGAAATAAAACATACCAAAACCCATTTTATAAAATGTCACTTTCTAGATTTGGCCAAATAAATATATGGTGTTTTTGTTGTTTTTTTGACTGATTTGTTGACCATCATCCTCCAATTCCACAGTGCATTAATGCTGCTGTTTGTTTTGTATTAAAAGCTTAGAAAATCCAAATGGAGCTGCATGTCCAAGAATGTGGGACTGATTGCATCTTTTTAAACCATACAAACAGCAGTAGCAGAAAAGATGGGGTGCAGTCCCCACTGCAAACAAGTAAAATTATCTAGAAGCTCAACAGGCAGTGTAGCTAGTGAAGACTTGGGAGATCTAGATTATTAGATGATTAAATATGAGCTGTGATTGTCATTGCTATGATGAAAGAGGCCTTTTCTCCATGAACTGGAAATGTGGGAAGCGGTTATGGAGAGAAACCAAATCACATTGTGTTCTTTGAGGGTGTACATATATTTTCAAAACAAAAACAAGTGTATGATTCAAGACAAATAGGGACTGACATTTTATAAGATTGTAGTTTACAGCCATTGAAGCTTTTTATGCCTTCGTCTGGTGACAAATGGTTTAAGGTCAGTTTGAAAAAAATTTTTCCCCCCAGGTCTCTCTGATCACAGTTGTTAACGTCATTATATAAAACTAGATGTTGAAAGTTTCCAGCAGAAAGATGGGGTCTAAATGACGTATGCCGTTCAATTTTATTTTTTTACTCTTAACTTTGTGGTGCAGCACGAACATTCAAACCATTGCTACAGCAATAAAATACCAAAAAGTAGTCTCTTTTTTTATTTTATTTTATTTTTTAAGAAAGGCTCATTTGTTTCCATTTGTTTAGAGCACTAATACTGTTTTCTTATTGGAATGCCTGAAATGTATTGTAAAATGTACATAAACTTATTATATTATTAAATGTACAGAATGTGAGTACTTTTTTTTTTTTTAACCCATTCAGAATTTCAGTATATACTACACAGAAACCTAAAAAAAAAAGCAAATTTAATGAAATTTGTAGTAATTCAGAATCAATGACAACCACTCAGTCCCGTCCCCCCCCGGGTTTTGAATCAAGCATTATACACTAGGGATTTATTGCCCCAAGAGAGCCAACCAGTCAGATTGTACCATTCCCATAAAGTAGATACTAACTTATATTGTTCCCTGAAAATTAATTGTGGTTCATTTATCAAAAAAAAACAATTATTTCCTGTGTTTGGTGAGGAATAGAGAGGTCACAGTTGTCATCAATGAACTGCATTGAAACAGCAGAAGCACTGTCTGCTTCGGATAATACTTTTTAAATCCCCAGATAGTGGATCAATCAGATTGCACCATTCCTGTCTAGTAATGGACATTATTATTATTCATTCAAAATATTGTCTTGTTTCTGACTGAAGGAAAGCTACCAGCGAGTTCTTGGTATTCTTCTGTGAACCAACATATCCATCATTGACATCCAATAAGTTGAATGATTATTGCACTGTTGGCACGCACCGTGTCTCTACATACATACATACGTGTGTGTGTGTGTGTGTGTGTGTATAAAGATAGAGAGGCTACCCTCCACTGCAGACAGCTCTGTCTTTTCATCTTGGCTGCTGTGGTGCTGTGATGTCAAAACTGTCGGTAGGGCCTCGCCTATCCATCATATTTGCCATCTATGTTCCTCCTCTCCCCAAGAAAGCCTTCCTACACTCTTGAAAATGTTTCAATCCAATAATAAAAGAATTATAAAATGTGACTTCAGTCTGATATGGAGAATTATTCAGCTCATGGAGGGTGTTATCTGCTAAAACCTCCATCTGAATTCTATCACGCTTCGCCTCATAATAATATCCGCATGATGATAACGGCTTGTTATCCACCACGCAAACTTGAGGTATCGCTTGCTCCAAACACGGCTTACCACAAACACTGTTCTTTCTTCTGAAATTCGAGAAATACAAAAAAATACAAATAAAAAACAGGAATAAAGCTGTAATATGGCCTTTATGATTTTAAGAATAAAAAATGAGGAGCAGATGATGATGTACAGGAGCATGATGGACTGTGTCTTACACTGAAACTAGTCTCCGGAACCATTCAGTGACACCCCTGACCTTCAGGAGGTCGTTTTTACAGCCTGTATGATTGATGAGTTCTTTGAACGTTTGAGAAATCAGGCAGCCTCGAGCTGACGGTGCTGCATGGCGGATCAAGTTTGTCCCTTATCGTCTGCCGTACTTTTCAAACGCGTGCGGCTAGCTCCATGCTAATATTCGCGAAGGTTAGCACGCGACACTGATAACAGTCTGTTTTTTTGTTTTGTTTTATGTAAAACGGTAGGATATTCCACGCATTAATACGTTTAACTTTCTAGACTTGGAAGTTCTCGATAAATAAACTTGAGAGATGTCGGTTTTGATCTGATTTTACCTCAGAGAGACTGAACACTGACTGCACACACACACACCTGTCTGTAGTTTCCTTCAGGCTTCTTCAGCTCGTCATGAGTGATCGCGGCGGCGGCGGCGGTGGTGATGATGATGATGATGATGATGTGCCCCAGCTCTCGGCTGCTGCTCTGGCGGCTCTGCAGGAGTTTTACGCGGAGAATGAAGCGGGACACGCGGCACGGACAGACACCTACACCGTGGGGGCCATCGAGGAGGACTGGGTGAGTGGAGCAGATTTACTGTACAAGGCTACATACTGCTTTACACCCAGAGCTTCATCCAGAACACTAATCCTGATCTAAATAGCTGTCAGATTGTCAATAATTGTCCGACCAGGTGATTATACACAATGAGGCTGGAGCCTATCTCAGCCTGCTCTGGGCGAGGGCGGGGTACATCCTGGACAGCTCGCCAGACCATCGCAGGGCCAACACACATACAACCATTCACACTCACACCGGAGGGGGTGATTTGGAACCGCCAGTTAGCCTACTGCGCATGTTTTTGGACAGTGGGAGGAAACTGGAGTACCCGGAGGGAACCCACCCAAGCACCGGGAGAACATGCAGACTCCACACAGAACCGCCCCGAGCCCGGGAATCGAACCCAGGACCTTCTTGCTGTGAGGCGGACGTGCTAAACACTGCGCCACCGTGCCACCGATTTAGATCTTATTTTTCGGGAAAATCTGAGACTACGTGGTGTAAAGTTTCCTGAAGTTCTGATTATTTGATCCAGCAGTAAATGTTTTATGTGGCATGTTCACCTATATACACTTATTATTATTATTATTATTATTTATTTATTCATTCATTTTCTGAACCGCTTAATCCTAATTAGGGTCGCGGGGAGGCTGGCGCCCATCTCAGCCTCAGAGTTCACCCTGTACAGCTCGCCAGGCCATCACAGGGCAGAAACACACTGACGGCTATGCGGCCTACTCTTGACGAAAATCAGCAATGGTTCTTTTACATGCCTCTCACCATAGACAGTGAGAGACATGGCCGGCATTTGATAACCCACTTAGCTGCACTGGGGGGACAGCAGTGACATCGCGCTGAAAGTGGGGCTTGAACCCCCGACCTTGGGATCAGTAATCCAGCACCCTGCCACTGGGCCACCACTGCCCCTTGTTGTTGTTATTATTATTATTATTATTATTATTATTATTGTTATTATTATATTATTATAGAATTATTAGTATAAACCCCTGCAGCAGAACTTCTGCTATAAAGTAGGACTCAACACTTTAAGACCACTATGAGGTGTGTTGCTGTGCTATAAAGGTGTTTAGAGTGAAATGGTATAGATTGGGTAAGAAAAATGTTCCAAAGTAGAAATTTCTGTTTAGATTAACGATCTGCGTTGCAATTCTAAAATCAAGAAAAGACAAAATGATAGCTGTACAGCATTGTTAATTAAAAAAGGCATAATAGTTATGAAGTTATATTTCTATCCAGCGGATGAGCCAGTTCTGGTACAGTGATGACACAGCGGCACGGTTGGCTGAGGAAGCCATACAGCAAGCAGGAAACCATGGAAGGTTTGTTCAGTATTGTTTACTACACCTATTATGCTAAAATCTACATCTATGGCAGACAGTAATTTTTTTTCTTCTTTTTTTTTTTTTAAATAAAAAAACTTTGAATCATTCAGCTTATAATCACCATGTGGTATAAATATCTGTTATTTTTAATGGTCTTCAGGATAGCATGCATCAGTGCACCCAGTGTCTACCAGAAGCTCAAGCAGCTGCAGTCAGTGAACACAGATAGAACACGCTGTGTGTCAGCCGTGGTGCTCGAGTTTGACCGTCGATTCGCTGCATATGGCGATGAGTTCATCTTCTATGACTACAACAACCCCCTGTGTTTACCTGAACATGTCCTCCCACAAAGCTTTGACATTGTAATTGTTGACCCCCCCTATCTGTCAGAGGAATGCCTGAGCAAGGTGGCAGTCACAGTAAAATACCTCACTAAGAGTAAAGTTCTTCTGTGCACAGGTTAGTGGAGTTGGAGCTCGGAGGGGAAAAAAATTGCCTCCCCAACGATTTGAATTCTAACATGCGAGTCATAGCATTTAGCATTTTTGTTGATTTATGAGATTCTTTTTGTTGTCTTTTCAGGAGCTATTATGGAAGAGCATGCAGGAAAACTTCTGGATGTGAAGATATGCAGTTATGTACCCCAACATAATCACAACCTCGCCAATGAATTCAGGTGTTACGTTAACTATGAGTCAGGTCTCCTCTAGACCTGGAGTGACACCTTACTGATGAACATTAAGGGACTGTTTTGTCTGGATTAGCATACCTGGGTGGTGTGAGATTTAAATTATTGGCCGGCTTTTTAAACATCAGGATTGACATAAATTGTATATATTATAAACAGTAGCATCATCTCTGATAGCAAAAACATTTGTCATGATTAATACAGAAAATACAGCATGCTATAGCATTGCTATATAAAAAAAGTGCCTTTTCATTCTGTCTTATTTTTAAAATGAGAATCAAATTTGCAACTGTATTTGCTCAATATATACCACCTGCAAAATACATTAGTATATACTGCACGGGAATGACACGATCTGATTGGTCTATTATCTCGGGATAAAGAATCCTTATTCAGAGTGGATAATGCTTGAGTCAAAATGGTGGACATACCTCATTTAAATTTTTAGTAGGATGTACCGTTACACAGTGCAGCTTACTTTTCTAAATGAGTTGGCTGAACAGACCAGAAGAGACTGCATTAGCTACACGGAGCTATTAGCCAGCGAGCTATTATCTGGGATAGACTCCAGCTAAACTGTGATGCTAAGTAGGATAAAGCAGAACAGATCATGAAATGGAGAGGAGATTTTAGCAGGTTCAAAGTGCAGATCTCACCTAACCTGCCTACGTGTCATGGATAAAATATATAAATGTAAACTATAGCAAACTCATGTTAGTTTGCTTTTTACTGTTTCTGCACTGTATATACTATAACTCTGAAAGAGGGTAAAAGAGACACTGTTAAGAGAGTTTAAGATACACTTGCTTGCGTGTGTGTTCAAGTTCACCTGTGCCTGTCATGAGTAAAAAATAAAAACATTATAAAATCCTTGTATTAATGTGCTTTTTACTAATGTTCCCATGTAGTATATGCTACAACAATTATTCAGCTCAGGTTTGGTGGACTTCACTGAATTGAATAAGTCCCGTCGATGTTCCAACTCCGGGACATCTACTTCGCCTTCTGTGCATAATTGTTAATTATCCCATCCATAATGTTGCACTTTGAATATATACAGCGGTATGCAAAAGTTTGGGCACCCTGTAGGAAAGTCACTGCATCAGTTTGTTACTTGCTGAGCCTTTGAAGCAGCGACTTTATTTTAACATATCTTATACCTTATGGAAACAAACATTTCAGTAGTGAAATCATTTTTATTGGTCCAACAGAAACATTTTTATGTGCATCTAAATAAAAATAGGCATGTGCATAAATTTGGGCACCCCAATGAAAATATTTCTATCAATGTTTAGTAGAGCCTCCTTTTGCTGCAATAACAGCCTGTAGATGCCTCCTATAGCCACAGACAAGTCCCTGAAGGTATTTTGGCCCATGCCTTCATACAAAACACCTCCTGTTCAGTCAGCTTTCTTGGTTTCTGTGCGTAGACAGCCTGCTTCAAATCAATCCATACATTTTCAGTGATGTTAAGGTCTGGGGACTGGGATGGACCGATTCTTGAACATTCTTGTCAAGAATCTGCTGATACTGAGAGGAATTCATGTGGCCCTCAACTTTAACAAGGTTTCCAATAACTGTGCTAGCCACGCAGCCCCATAACATGATGGACCAAATTTCACGGTAGGCAATAAGTTCTCATGGAATTCAGTGTCGTTTTTTACCATGCAAACCTCCTCTGGTTGTGACCAAATAACTCTTAGTCTCATCTGACCACAGTATTTTTTTCCCCCAATATGCTTCTGGCTTGTCCAGATGTGCTTTTGCAAACCTCATGCAACTCTTCTTGTAACAAACCATCACCCTTCCAATGAGCTTTTCCTGGTGCAAAGTACGCTAGATTGTAGAACAATGAACAACTAAACCATCAACAGCCAGATGTTCTTGTAGTTCTCTGGAGGTGGTCTGTGGCTTGTCTGTGACCATTCTAACCATCCTTCGCCTGTGCCTTTCCTGTATTTTTTTCAGCCTACCACATCTTTCCTTCTCAGTGACTGTTCCTGTGACCTTCCATTTCTGAGTGGAGATAGACAGGCCAAACCTTCCAGATAATTTCTTGTACCTTTCTCCTAATTCAAAATAATGAATGATTTTGTTTTTTTTTAGGTCAGTGGAGAGTTGTTTAGAGGCCCCCATGTTTCCACTCTCTAAGAAAGAACCCAGGACAAGCGCAGCCAGCAGTTACCAATGTTAAATAGCCTTTTTCATGATTGGTTCCACCTGTTTTTGTAATTGAATATCTAATGAGCTAATCGAAGCTGTAACCTGTCAGATATAAATCCCTACAGATCTTGAAATAAATGTGATTGAAAGGGTGCCCAAACCTTTGTACATCCTATTTTTTACATTTTATTTTATTATAATAAAACTATGTAATGCTACTCTAAGAATTTCAGTCTGGACAACACTCAAATG
>JAQMYF010000012.1:40735810-40751057 GCA_030014195.1 Neosilurus mollespiculum | reverse complement strand
ATGATTTCAACATGCCTAGCAGGTAAGATTTAACACATTTAAGCATACTCATATCCTATGTAAGACTGGACCTTTAATATTAAAAACACTATGTTTTACCATGGGAAAGGACAAAAATGAATTTAATTCAGAAACAGGCGACACAAAAATTGCTATATCAATTAAATTAAAATATTAAACATATAAAACAAATGATTGCAATGCACCTATTTTAATGAGCGCATCATGCTTAGTTAGTATTTATGAAATATGCATTTTTGGTCATGCTTAAAAAAAAGGATACAGATTGGCCAGCTGATACATAACTTGAGTGCTGTTCCTAAGGATGGAATGGAGCTTCAGAAAGCAATCGAGACCTTCATCCAGTTTCCCCAGTTTCTTATAAGTCAATCCTTCAGGAACAGATCAAGCACTGCTTAACACAAAGCTACCAATACAGCGGGATGTTCAACAAATATGCAAAGTGTATGTGGAAAAAATGGTATTTGCCCTGTATATAAAAATGGCATCCCACAGCAAAAAACTACAAACACCAAAAGTCGTTAAATAATAAGGGCATCAATTAAAGATAGGTCTCTGGTGGCTTTAATAAATTACCTAAATTATATAGAGCCTCTGTGCAGGATGAGTCGTTCCGCAGTGCTTCTTTATAAAACTCTGCTGCCTTCTCATAATCGTTCTTCACAAACACTGTGTTGCCTTTATTAATGAGGGCAGCAGGATTGTACCGGTCAGCATTCATGGCCAGTTCAGCATAGCGATCAGCTTGTTCAAAATCCTTCTCCTGTTACAAATCAAAACAACAGGATTCAATACAGTCAACAAAAGCAATACTGCGTTTTGCTTTAAAAAAGTATTCAAACACTTAATTTTTGTTCTGTTACCCTAATATTAAATAGTTTTATCATCAATCTGTAAAAGGTCATTTGTAAATTAAATTCAGGATTCATAGCACTTTATAATTAGGATATCACATTTCCATAAATGTTCACACCCTTTGGTCTAATACTTAGAATTGAGCTCTAATCATCCTTGATTATCTGACATGAATGCAATTTTTTAAAACATAATTTGGAAAGGCCCACCTCTTCAGGATTATTTAAAGTCACACAGTTGACATTACCAGTATTAGGAAGGGGTAAGTAAAGGTAGTAAATGCTACACTGACAGTTATTAAAAACTTTGAGACCATAATTTTCGAAATAATTTTTTTCTGGTACTCAAAACTGGATTTTTGTGACATGGATAATTTGTTTAGCATGTTGCCTTTAAAAAACAACAAACAAAAGTGTCAGAAATAAATTATGCACATCAAAAACAACAAAACAAAATGGCACTTGCCAAAATGAAAGTCACAACAGTCAGTATCGCTTATGGCACTCGTTTGCGTTGATACAGGTGGTGATTTGCGGTGATTAAAGTGGTGATTTGCGGTGATACAGCACGGCGAAACCAGTCCCTCAAGTGCTGCTACCGGATGAGGCAATCCTGTTCGCGAGTCGTCACTCTCTCTCGCCCTGGACGTGGCCTGTCCTCAACTGACCCTGTCATGTTGTAGCGGTCAGTCAGGTTTCTGATGGTGGGTTGTGAACAGCCCAAATGCCTCACTACCTCACTGTAGCCCAACACGGCCTCCACCATACCCACTGCCCAGAGAGGTTGTTCACGTGATAGACGTGGTATTATCACGTGCACTAGACTAACAATAGTGGACATTTTTGAGCCTTTAAATAGGCTTTCCTTACCACTCCTCAAGTTGTGCAGATACACGTTGTGTTTTTCTCAAATTGCATTTGGTCCACTTTTGCAAAGTGACTTACACATGTGCAATGAAGCATAACAAAATGACAACTCATCATTTTCTCAAGTGCCCGATTACTATCATCAATAAAGCCACAGGGTCTCCTCCCAACCCCCCCCACCCCCCCTTAAAGTACAGATATACAGAAATTTCTCTCTCAAAGTTTTTAATGACTGTCAGTATCATAAAAATAGTCATTCTATAGAACGTCATAAGCCCTCAGCCAGGATGCCTGAAACGCAGGACAAACCTTATATGTTCAAAGTCACTGTGCCAAGGTCAAAGGTCACATATGCAAATTAGCTACCCCAGGCACAGGTTTAGGTCATAGGGGGTGACTATGCAAAATTTCAGAAAGCTAGCATGTGCATGAGCTGAGCAATGGCCTGGACAAACTTTATATGTTTAAAGTCTCTGTGCCAAGGTCAAAGGTCACATATTCAAAGGGCACATGTGCAAATTAGCTACCCCACGCACAGGTTTAGGTCATACGGAGTGCGTAAGAAAAATTTCAGAAAGCTGACATGTGCATGAGCCAAGCAATGGCCGGGACAAAATTTATGTTAAAGGTCACTGTGCCAAGGTCAAAGGTCACAAATGCAAATTAGCTAGCCCACACACAGTTTTTGGTCATAGGGAGTGCCTATGCAAAATTTCAGAAAGCTGGCATGTGTATGAGCTGGGCAGTGGCCGGGACAAAATTGTCCTGCAATATCAGAATGCCTTTCAGTATATTTACCAAGTTTGCACTGAACAGAACTCATATATTTACATACCAAGAAGTAAAGAAAGGAAAGGTTGTTAGCAGCAGCACTCTTCACCCGACTGTCTTTCTTCTCAAAGGTTTTGAGCGTCTCCACTGCCTGCACAGTATGATCAGTGTGTCAGATATATGGTGTACAGCCAGCAGTTTGTAGGCCTTCACTACTAACAATTCAACCCTAGTAGTACTGTAATACGCCATTCAAGCATATTTACAAATCTTCAAGAAAGAGACTGATAATTAAAGATGAATTAATCCCTGATTTAGGTTACCACTAATCTGGGACAAATTACAGGAATAGTGAGTCAAATACATTAATCACCACTAAATTCTTTCATTCAGAGACAGAAAGTGTGACAGGACACACATACCTCAGTCTCAAAAGGCACGAAAACATAAAAGCAGACAAGGAAAAATGAACAATGGAAATGTGAGAAACACTGAAGAGACAGATAACAGGGTGAAGAAAAAAACAGAAAGGAAGCCGTGGGCTAAACTTGGGCATTCATATTCATACATGCACTACACAAAATATAGATCAGCAGCAACACAGCAGGAGTGTATTAGGGATATTATATTAGAATCTCCCTCACCTGGTTAAAGTTCCTCTGTCTCAGGTACGTGATAGCTTTGTTAATCTCTAGATCATTGGCCAGCTCCAAATACTGCGAACCTTTAACCATATCTACACACCTGAAATCAAAGCACAACATTCAGGCACAATAAGAGTCTTTTATGTAATTCATTTGCATTAATCGTCTAATTGCTTTTATCTTACATATAATTTCAAATAATCTTAATACCTCGGCCACGTTTTTGGTTAGATTCATGTGTTTATTAGCAGGATTACGCAAAGAGTTAATTTGGAGATGATCTTGATGATCAACTTCTGCAAATGGGAATTCTGAAAAGGATTCTTTAACACTGTGAGATTGGACAGTTTTTTGGAAGTGTGGTATTACAGCAGGCCCAGTAGGGGGTACTGTGTACTTTCTGTTATTTGTTTGACTTGTATAAGGTTTGCGATTTCTGAGTACTCTCTTTTTGTTGTTGCTATCATTATTATTATTATTATTATTATTATTATTATTATCATTATGATAATTATTATACGATCTGAAGAGAAACATGAGTGTGATCATATTATAATAATAATATTAATAATAATAACGATAACAACAACAAGAGAGTACTCAAAAATCGCAAACCTTATCCAAGTAAAAAAAAAACAAAACAGAAAGTACACAGTACCCCCTGCAGGTCCTGGATTATTATCATTATTATTATTGGCGGCACAGTGGCACAGTGGTTAGCACGTTAGCCTGACAGCAAGAAGGTCCTGGGTTCGATTCCCAGGCTCAGGGCATTTTTATGTGGAGTTTGTATGTTCTCCATGTGCTTGCGTGGGTTTCCTCTGGGTACTCCGGTTTCCTCCCACAGTCCAAAAACATGCACAGTAGGCTGACTGGCAGTCCCAAAATTGCCCCTAGGTGTGAGACTGAGTGTGAATGGTTGTATATGTGTTGGCCCTGCAATGGCCTGGTGAGCTGTTCAGGGGGTACTCTGCCTTCACCCAGAGTCGGCTGAGATGGGCACCAGCCTCCCCCCCAAAATAATTAATGAATTAATAATAATAATTATTATTATGATTATTATTATGACTATTATTATTATTATTATTATTATTATTATTATCTTAACTATTAATTTAGTTAAAGTTTCTCCATAGCACTGTACTGTATTCTGCACTGGAAACTCACCAGTCAAAACCAGCTGCAAAAGTGGACTCAATGGCTGGAGCAATCAGCTTTGCAGAAGTCATAATGTACTTCTCAGCCAGAGCTTTTCTACAACACAGCACATAATGAATTACTTTCCCAAAACATTAAAAAAACAACAGTGTACAATTTTATCTCAAGAAACATACTGTGGGGTCCAAAAGTCAGAAAGCAGCAGTTAAAATACTTCATTTGATATTTCTTTTCAAATGTAATACAAAGGACAGAAATTATATGATCAGTAATAACTGAGCAAAAAGTAAAATTTGTATAATCTTTCACATAAAATTCAGAGTTTTGGTATTAAGTCTGTCCTCTTTCTGCTTTAATGACAGAGTGCACTCGAGATAACAGCTTCTGATCCATTAGATCAAATCAAATTACTTACATCACTCAGATGAAGTGTCATTTAAATGCATGATTCAGTGTAAAGGATGAGACTGACGGAAAATCTGACCTTTTGTTTAAAGCGAAATTAAATCAAAACCTAATAAATGCTTGTATACATCACATACATTCTTGCATATCAAAATACCCTATTGTTACTACAAGCTTCTTCCTGAAGGGGAAATAAATAAATAAATTATAAATCCACACACAGGGGTACGTCAATGTACTGGGAAAAGTCGCACATGTATGCGATGGTAAATACAGAAGTATTTTAGTAGTTTGCAGAAGTAAATAAGCCAATGAATTTTTTCAGACGTTCACCGGTTTATATCAGACTTGTTAGTTTAATATCTGTATATTTTTATTTTTTGCATTAACTTCCTTTATATAGATTCAAGTCCCATTTTCAAGACTTCAAACTCTTTTCATACTGACTAATGCAAACAATCAAATGGATTTTTGCAGGTTGCACCTAGAAAAATGTAAGTAAAAACCACCTGATAATGAAAACATACGTGTTCAGTAACAGGACAGTTTGAAAGGTCGGCCTTTCATTTCACTTTAAAGGAGCAAAAATGGTGAGTTTAACAAATTTGCTTCCATGTAAATAGTGACCCAGAAATTGCACAACATCTTTAATAATGAATAGTAAAGATGGCGCAGTTTTTTGCTTTAGAATTTTGAAAATTCTACAACTTTCTCTTTATTTCCAGTTTTAAACAAAAAGAAAAACCCCATATTGCCAGTGTGGTCTCAGACTTTTGGATCCCATTGTGTGTTAAATTATTGTGTCATGGATTTTGTCTGAATGTCTTGACACCTCTCTCGCTCCATTTGACGAAGCTGATCATTTTTGATGGCTTCAATCAGTAAGTTGGAATGAGGGTCATCCTAACAAGAAACCAAATCACACCATTCAATTTAATCAAGAAAATCGAATAAATTATTGGCCACAAATTATTCTGCACTGTTAATTGGAATGTGTAACAAAATTAGCTCTACACTGTGTTTAATCTTACATTTGTAGGGATGTACTTCTCTTCCTCATCAATGCCCAGAGGCACACAGATTAGTTTCTGAAAAGATTTTTTCATCATTTTACGGTCTCCAGTGGCATAGTAGCACAGAATTAGGTTGAAACCTGTCTTTATGTTGGGACTTTCACTCATAATGTGCTCAAAGGAGGTTATGGCATCCGTGTACTGGCCCATGCGGATGAATGCAACACCAATGTTCTGCATGATCTTGATCCTGATGGAAGCAACAAACACTGTCATCAAACAGATCACACACTATGTTTGCCATATGTAGTATTTACATAAATATTTTCATGATATTACTTGCATAGTGACTGACATGATGTTAAACTTGCCTCATTTCTGTGTGTACATTAGAGATTTGGTCCAAAGCCATACGATAAAATTTAATTGCCATGGGGTAGTTCTTCTGTTTGAAGTAGATATTTGCCATGTTCACTTTCAATCGTCCTATATCGTAAAAAGATTAAAAGAACAAATGACAAAAGAACAAACGTGATTAGAGATACGAATGATATTTACACGGCCCACTTTACTACACCGTCCACTTTAATAGAAACACCCAAACAAGTACGCATTTATTAATTCAGTCAACCATGTGAAAGCAGCACAATGCATATGTGTATAATGTCACAGGGATCACATTTTTCCCATTCTGATGTTTCTTGTGAACATTAGCTGAAGGACTGACCTGTATTTATGTGATTGTATGCATTGTGCTGCTTCTACATGACTGACTGACTGGATAACTGCATAAATGTGAAAGTGTACAGGGCATCTGCCAATGGCTGGTAAACTAAACTAAACTAACCTAAATAAATGAGTGAGTGAGTTAGTGAGTGAGTAAATAAAAAATAAAAAAAATAATAACAACAACAGGCCAAAAATGTTTTTCAACCAGCCACAGAAGTGCACAAATTCCTCAAAATTACTTATCCTGTATCGCACCTGTATTCATGTACACCTGTATAGTCAGCATGGGTCAGTCAAAGAATTGCAAAACATAGTCAATGTGTGATATTGTGATGAATTGTTAGTAGAGTAGGTCTATTTCAGCAACCAACCAATGGCACTGACCTCGTTTACTATATTCACCAGGGTAGATTTTTTACTAGCATTTAGTGAGTGATGGGTGCCTTTGGTGGTACAGGTGCTTCTATTAGTGTTGATTTTGAATGTATATCTTATAGTATTTTAATTGATCACCATCTGGACTATACAAATTAGATAGCAATATAGTCATGTGCAAAAATAAGTACATCCCATGGAAACTGTCAATATTCTTCAACATATTTGAACAAGCAAACATTTCACACTCTTTAATACAGTGCCTAAAGATGAAAGTGATGTACTCCAGCAGTTTTTTTTTTGTTTTTTTTTTTGGATCCAAACAAACTGTAGTCAATTTCATAATAATAAAAATAAACAGTTGAATCACATAGAAAAAGTAGGTACACGCTAACATATAACACACCTTCAAATCCATAAAATTAGAATCACGTTCCAAATTAGGTGTAATGGTTAGAGCCTCCTGCAGGTGGAACCTTTCTTATTTAAAACTGACTTCTAGAGTCTGATGTTCTCTTTACCACTGGGGAGTGCATTGTCATGTGAAGACCTAAAGAGCTTTCTAAGACCTCTCTTGAGACTGACTGATTTTTAAAATCAATTCTGATTTAATTTGTTCATTCATTCATTTTCTGAAGCGCCTAATCGTAATTAGAGTCGAGGGAAGGCTGGCGCCCATCTCAGCTGACTCTGGGCAAGGGGAGAGTACACCATGGACAGCTCACCAGGCCATCGCAGTGATACTGATTTCAAATGACTGCCAGTATAGGCAGGATAGACCGCCTCAACACATTTGGCCAGGGAGCAGATCAGTAGCTCTTACAGTTGTTAGTCTGAAAGTGCACACACTGACAATCAAAGTGAGACTGGAGAAATTTGACCTGCATTCAAGGTGTGCCAGAAAAGAAACCTTTCAGAACAACATCAGAACAAGAGTACAGTTAGTCAATTCCCATGTTTTTTTTTTTTTAAGAATATTTTGGAATATATGTTCTGGACAGAGGAACCAAACCTAGGGTTGTTTATCCACAATCACAGTACAAACATGAACAGCAAAAGAGCCTCATACCTAGTGTGAAGCATGCTGGTGGAAATGTTATAGTTCGGGGCTGCATCACAATTCTGACTGTAGGTGTTCTGAATTACTAGCAACTTTTAGAAATATATTTATTATAGCAAATTCCTAATCTTAGTGACGTGTTAATAGTAGCAGTATAACAGCTATGATGCTGCTAATGAGGCCGTGCCTACAAATTGTTTCATACGTAAAGAGTGTCTCAGCTTTGCACACTTTATGCTATTAAATGCGAAATATGTGAAAACTACATATAACATCACCTGCATTATTAAACATCTTGTTCTTCACAATGACCTGATAAGTGTTCAAGGCTTCTGTGTTCATGTCATTGTTAGCATACTGGTTTGCCAAATTAAACAGCACCTGAAGATTAGAAACACAATAAAATGAGTATTCATTATAGTACATTTAATACCATGGAAACATATATACAATATACATTTAAAACTCACGGAATATGTTAGATCCAAATTAATATGATCTGCAGTGCCAGTTTGCTCTCTCTGTCTCAGCAGCACCCGTTCTTTTCTACCAGCTTCTTTAGCCTTTTCTAGAGCCTAACACACATATTGTCAACATAGCACAAGATTAAACACATTGTCACCAAATTGTGAAACTCCATGTTAGTATATAGTCCATGTACATATTTATAGAACTCACCAAACTTATTTAAAGTAAATGTTTTATTTACCAGTTGTAGATCACCATTTGCATGGGCCATACAGCTCTCCTCGATCAAGTCATTCACTTTCTTTTCCAATATCTTAATCTTCTCTTCTGGCCTAGATTGTACATAAGAATGGTTCATAAACTTCATAAACATAAACTGTGGGCTCCAAACTGTAAATATAATATAAATTGCATATGGAGTGCCAGGTTCTCATGAATTAGGCATAAGAAAATCAGAACAGAAAACACACGTGTCTTCATTTTTCGCTTCTAATGGAGGAGCTGGTCCTCTTGATTGTCCAAGTGGATCAAACGTAGAGCCTAAAAAAAGGAAGCGCTTGCATTCTCAATCACCGCTAATACAACCATATTGGTAAGCAAAATACCTGTCGTTTGATGACTGAGAGATTTAGAATTGCATAAAATCAATGTAGACAAAACTAGATATCACTTTGACTAACAATATATGTCATTTGCAAGCTTACTGTACCTCTAGTCAAAGAGGATGAGTATCCTGCTGCTCGCACTGCAGTCATGGGACGAGCAACCCCATCCTTAAGGGAAAGAAATTACCCAATAGATAAATGTATAACCTTCTAATTCTGCCAAAAAAAAAAAAAAGTAAAGTATGAAAAAAACACATTGCACTTAAGTGTGATGTTCTCACCTGCACTGCCCCGGTCATAGGCCTTCCCATTGAAGAACCCAGGGTTGTCCGTAGCTAATGAACCACAAAACAAGACAACAAACAAAATGAACAACTGGGTCAAATATAACATTCCCATTCTCTGTTGGTGGCTTCTTTTAGAACTATTTTCACTGATTAAGCAAAAATAAACAATATTTGGCCGTATTGTGCCTGAAATGTCAGTATTGTTTATACTGTATAACTGTTGGGTAAAAGCAATATCCTACTGACAATCATGTTTTTGTATTAAATATTTGCATTACCTGCAGCCTCATGCATATAACCATGCTGATATTCACTACAACAGCCCTCTGGTAATATTACATAGTTATTTTAATAGATAGTAATGGATTATTCTTCTACTTCTGACATGTAGGCATTTCTCATCCTTTTTTCACCTTAAGCAGTCTTTCACCAACATTGCCTTGACTGCTGCCTGCCTGAGTGCTGGAAACATCAAACATGCAAATAAAATCTACTCTCTTTTTAGCTATATTTGATAGATCTTACCACCTAACAGATTTTATTGTTGAAAATGAATCTGCTCATATAGATTTAGTTCTGTTACTTACACCAAAAGATGTTTCTATGGGTCTTGCTCCAACAGCAGTACCGGGAAATTTTGCAGTCATCTGAAAAAAAAGCATTGTAATAAATATCTCTCATATAAGCGCTCAACAGTACCAAGAATAATTCCCAATGGAAACACTGCCTCAACAACATATACCAATGTGTATTATGCTTACTGCCTTATCTTTAATACAAAAGTGCTAACAGAACATAATTAATGATTTCAAATAAAAAGATTATCAAACACACCAATTGTGACCTGATATGTGTGACTAACACTGGCCTTCTCTTGCTCTCAAAACCCCATCAATTCTTCATTGCATGGATTATTATATTCCTTTGTGATTCTGGTTAAACTGCATCCCACAGTTCCTGTACATTTTCATGTATAAAAAGCTATGAAGAGATGCACATGATCAGTAACGATACTCAAATAGTCCATGAAATTCAGGTGATGACTGATTGGCATTAACAGGACAAAAATGTGCCAAGGATACCTTCCCAACACCATTAACCCAACCGAGCCTGAACTGTTGACACAGTTGGGGTTGGGTCTATAGATTCAGGCTGTCAAGATCTCATTCCCCCTATTCTGAAGGCTGAAACAAACATTACGTGAAGCTGCTGGACCATATCAGCCTAACTTTATATATTTTACTGCTGCCACTTAAATGTGTAAGTGTACATGTGTTCCTAAAAAAGAGGTTTATGAATGCAAATTACAATAACATACTGAATAAACAATACAGTACAGTAATAATACATGACTTAATACTATTGTGTATTATATACTATGCAATGGTAAAACTTATGGAAAGAGAGTGCCTTATATTCTCCTCTCAAAAGTATACATGCAAAAGAAATGAATATGTCCAGATAGGAATGGCAATGTTTTTTTTTTAATCTGAAATCCTTGCTGTTGGATGCATCTCTGAAATTCTCAGCTATCTGTAATTGTAGTATCCAGGTGTTTGATTAACACAGTGAATCTTACAGGTGGTCGCCTGCCATGACTTGTCCTCACAGCTTGCTGAAAACCAACATCATTATCCAGCTCCTGCACAAAAATAATTAATCATATAAATAATATAGTAGTGTACCATATATATATATATATATATATATATATATATACATATACACACACACATATATAGTATTTATTTTCAAGGTGATCTCTGCAGACAGGACACTGAAGACATGTAAACATCCTACACATACCTCTGAGTCGAATGTTGGATTGTATTCATTGTAGCCTGAATACAGATCATCCTCCTCCTCCGCCACAAGATGAACGTTCTCCATCACAAACTTTTAACTTCAGCACAAAACCTGATCAACTATGAAGACACAGGAGGTGCTAGCCGAACCTATCGCTGTTACATGTGTAATAAACACATAGTAGGCAGATAGCACACCAGATTAGCAATAAGCATCATGATGATAAACAATAGTTTATTTCCGTAAGTAACTTTAACTAGCTGTTTTTTAGCGAGCGTCCCAAACTGTCGTCTAATAAATGAGAAAAGGACGGTGAACCAGAGACTTTTAGCGACTAGTCGCTAATACAGACACCGATATGAGCTAGCTGTTTTAGCGTAAAGGAATGGCTAGCAAAGTCCACTAGGCTAAGTTAGAAAGTGAATAACACACAGGATGAAAGATAATTTATGGCATTAATACAATATTTTTTAGCTACAGCTAACTAACAATGAAAACAACCGAGCTAACATGGGTTCACGAAGAAAAACTATCGTTGCTAGGTTACAGAGCTGGCTGGCTCTCCCTCTGTGTGTGTGTAAAACGCGTTTTTTATTTTATTTATTTATTTATTTATTTATTTATTTTAATTGTTAACATTAATTTCTCATCTAAAAAGAAATCACTCTCAAAACATTAAAAAAAATATATTCAAAGATATACCGTTAGAGAAAACCCGTTGTATTTTATGCTAATTTGGCACTTGTCGGCTTCCGTAGGTACCCTGAGGAATCAGATGATTCATGATTCACGTGTTTGTTTGGATTTTGGCTTTGGGATGAAATGTATGTAATTCTGTAGGTGGTCTTTACAGCTGTTTGCAATGTCTTCATCTAAAGGGAAAACAGTTACAGTTGTAGGAAGGTGAGCAAGTTAAAGACATTTTAATTCAGCTGCTTAAGCAGTTATTTTACATAGTAATGACAACAACCTCGAGTTCAGTTCCTGCACAGCAGGCCCTTTTGAGCTGCACATTATTCATTCATTCATTCATTCATTCATTCATTCATCTTCTGAACCGCTTATTACTACTTAGGGTCGCGGGGAGGCTGGCGCCCATCTCAGCCGACTCTGCACATTAGTTTTTACCAAAACAATATCGACTTAACGTGTGTGGGGTTAGTGTTTCTAATATTATCCTGTGTGGGGGTTAGTGTATCTAATATTATCGTGTGTGGGGTTAGTGTTTCTAATATCCTGTGTGGGGGTTAGTGTTTCTAATATTATCCTGTGTGGGGGTTAGTGTTTCTAATATTATCCTGTGTGGGGGTTAGTGTATCTAATATTATCCTGTGTGGGGTTAGTGTTTCTAATATTATCGTGTGTGGGGGTTAGTGTTTCTAATAATATCCTGTGTGGGGGTTAGTGTTTCTAATATTATTCTGTGTGGGGTTAGTGTTTCTAATATTATCCTGTGTTTACAGTGTTTTGTTATGAGGGAAGAGTGAGAGTTTTCTGCTGTTACTCTTCCCCAGTCATTCCACTACTACTTTATGTTGCTCTTTAGTACCGGTTGAGATTTTGACAGTTGTAGGATTATTATTCATAAAGGTCCCTCTCTGCAGCACCACTCACTGTCCATGGATCTCACCCAGACATCCCAGTAGTATTATTGAAATAACACAAGGTTTGATGGTTTTCCCTTGCAGTGGACTGATTGGCCGCTCCTGGGCCATGGTGTTCTTAAGTGGAGGATACAGGGTAAAAATCTATGACAATCAGCCAGGACAAGCATCAAGGGCCATCACAGAAATAAGGTGTGTTACTCGTTGTCCTGTTATGTGACAGCACACAATTTTTTTTAAATGACGCATCTTTGTGAAAACAGCCAAATTGAGGATACACTGGCTTTAATACCCAGCTTCTCTGTCAGTAGAGGAAGTAGCAACACTGATCAACCATAATAATATGTATATATGTTGTGTACACACACCTATCACTCATAACTGATACTGATGACTGGTCTGCAGCCCGGAAGCCCCATACACAGAAAGCTGCTCTGTGTTTTAGACACCTCGTATCATAGACTTGGTATATATATATATATATATATATATATATATATATATATATATATATATCAAGGAAAAACATTACAGAGTACATATCGAGGATATTGAGGTAAATATCCTACTACTATGTAGTACAGTGTTTCTTTATCTTAAAACAACACACACACACACACACACACTCACAGACACAGAGGGAAAGAGAGTTGAAAAAAAGATAATTAAATATATAACAAATTGTGTTAGTTAAATGTTGAGCCACCGTGGCAGCTTTAATGTGTTTTAGAATAGATCCTGCAAGCTGTATTGTATTATTGAACACCATTCCTACAAATACATATTCCCTCCATCTGTGTTTTGTTTGTTGTGGTGGAGAGCACTGCTGAACACCACTAAACTGTCAAACATCAGCACAAAATCACATATAGGTGTTCAAGTAGTTTTGAGATCTGGTAACTGTTAAAGGTTGTACTATATAATGTACGTCATTTTCACACTTACCAGAAAGTGAGTCCTTGTGCACTGTAAAATTTATAATTTTACACAAGATAAACTTATTGTTTTTGTACTTGAGCAGGAAGCAAGTAGAGGAGCTTCAGGAAAGTCAAATGCTTAGAGGAAATCTGAGTGCTTCAGAACAGTTGAGTCTGTTGAGCAGTCATGATGACCTTTCACAAGCACTAGCAGGAGCATTTTTTGTTCAGGTAAATTATCAATTTAAACCTCTACTGTAGACATCCATCAAGTACCCTGTGTGTAACCTACAACTGCAATTCCAGAAATGTTGGATGCTGTGTCAAATGTAAATAAAAACCCAAAGCAGATATGCAAATCCTTTAACTCATATATTCAGTTGAATATAATTCCAAGGCAAGAGGTTTAACTGATGAGGTCTGTTTTTAAAAAAAATGCTGCTAAAAGTGAGATTGTGAAGTTTCTGTATTATATTGAAAGCTGTCTTAGTTACAGGTACAAGGGTATGATACTATGGAGGTCAACAAAATCTAAACATGTGCAAAGTTTAATGTCTATAAGGCAATGGTCCATCTAGTGTCATACCCTTGTACTTGTAACAAAAAACAGCTTGCAATATAATACAGAAACATCACGATCTCACTTTTGGTACCATTTTTTTTATACTTTGTTATTTCTTGTATATTGTAAATATACACTCTATCTGAATGTGATGCCTGAAACATTTTAGAACAGGGTTGTGAAAGGGATATGTTTACCTCTGTGTTATCTTTTCATTTAACAACACTCAGTAGGTGTTTGAGGACTGAGTACACTAATTGTTAATGTTTTAAAACTTACATTCTTTGCCATTCTTGTTTGACATACATCAGTTGCTTAACAGTCTGGGGTCTCTGTTGTTGGATTTTTCATTTTATGCACCACATATTGTCAGTGAGAGAGGGATCTAGATGGCAGGCAGACCATTGTAGTACCCACACTCTTTTATTATTAAGCTATTCTGCTGTAACACGTGCAGACTGTAGCTTGGCATTGTCTTGCTAAAATATGTTGCTCATGGTTGAAATGTTGCTCCAAAAACCTGTACTAATGGCATTAATGATTATGCATGCCATGAGCACTAACAGTCCCCAGCCATCACAGATGCCGACTTTTAAACTTTTAATAATCCGGTAGTAATCTTTAACCCAGAGGACACAATGTCACTGATTTTTGCAAACAAATGAAATAGGGTCATTACATGTCAATTCACCTAGAGGTGACCATCTCAGAATTCACAGATATAGAACATGTTTCAACATGAACACATGCAAAATTTCAAGGTCCTAGTTCAAAAACTTTCCGAGATATGTTCATTAAAAGATCGCAGGCTAGTACCCATTTGTCAGACCACGACTTGTAATTTACTATTTTGGGCATTTTTGAAAGCTTGTAACTCCCCTAATAATTACTGTTAAGGGCAGCAGCCTAAGCAGTGAGGTCCAGACGTCCCTCTCCAACGTTGTTACCAATGCAGACCAAGCACACCCCAGAAGATAGCCCAAGGGAAACGGTCGAAAGCCTTTTCCAAGTCCACAAAGCACATGTTGGGCAAACTCCCATGCCCCCTCTAGGATCCTGTAGAGTGTATAGAGCTGGTCAAGAGTGCTGCGGCCAGGACGA
>JAQMYF010000012.1:40705465-40719504 GCA_030014195.1 Neosilurus mollespiculum | reverse complement strand
CCCCCCCCCCCCCCCCCCCCCCGGGGGCTTGTTTTTAATAAATAAATAAATGAATGAATGAATGAATGAATGAATAAACAAATAAATAGACTCCATTTTCAATTTTTATGTATGCAACATATTAAAAAAAAAGTTTGAACAGTAAAGCATTTAGCACTTTATTATATTATAATTCCTTTTCACAACATTTAAATTTAACAGAAGGCACCAAACGATTAAAGGTTTTAGGTGTTTTTTTTTCTCTTATTCTTCCTGAAAGCAGGTCTTAAGGTGTGCAACAGTAATGAGGTTTTGCATTGTCTTATTGAAATATACATGGCTATTATACACAAATGCAAAGATGCCTCATAGCCCAGAAACGGGTATTCATCTTGAGCTTGAGCCTTTGCTCATTACACACCAAAATTCCTTGAATCATTTAATGTTGATTGTGCACTATAGAGGGTAAAATAGCATGAAATATCCTTGGTTCATACTCTCTACAAAGAAAAATGCATGTCAAGTAAATTTAGGACTCCGTGCTTTCTTTCTTTAATTTGCATTTTCCATACCATGCCAATTTGTTTGGATTCTGGGTTGTGGTATTAAACTGATGATATAATCTTAGGCATTACATTGAGCTTTATCCTGGAAAAGAGGACACTAAACAAGGGGTATGGTGTGATGTCAAGCTCAATAAATGAGTCACATTTGTCAGACTGGTTCGACCTGATGGTGTACAAGAAAGTTGTGTGTTTCTTCTGAAGTTTTTGCTAAGTCACAAATGATTAGTATTTTCCTCATAGGTCTCCTATAGATGAGAACACTCCTGAGGCAAATATACAATGTCTGTGTTCAGTGGAAATTTGGTTTTCGTGCGTACAGGTCGAACCTGTAAAGGTTATTCTACATGCCTTTGAAATCCCTTTACAGAGTGTTGTAACACTGCACTGTAAATCTTTTTGCAATCTTTTTATTTTTTTCACAATAACTGTTCTGTGTGTTTAAAGTAGGCCGTGGTTTGCACACAAACCCACACAGACAGCTCTATATATAGTGCACAATTTAATTGTCTGGCCACAGGTTTACCCGCTCAAAAAGACTTGAGCACCAGTGTTAACAATAATAAGAGCAACTTCTCCTGGACTTGGGCCCTACGCTACAGTTTCAGTTTTATTTGTGTAGCACTTTTTATAATTGACATTGTCACAAAGCTTCTTTACATAGTAAAACAAATTTAATAAAGAAATTAAACTTATTAAATATTCTTATAACTTATCAAATACTCTTCAATTACAATGCTGTCATCCAGGTAAAGGATAAAATAGGTTGCTGAAGCTCCAAACATGGGAAAGTTTACAGAACAATCTCCTACTTTAATATTTGGGTCTCTTTTTGGTTAACTCATTTGCGTAGCTTCTCAGTCATACCATATGTCTTTTAAAGGTCATCGTATCATAGAATCCTTTACAGCTGACAGACTGCTCATAACGTTCCTGTAATATGAATGCGAATGAGCAGTGAATGTCATGCACAGCTGCTGTAAAAGAATGCATGTCTTTAGAAAACAGAATATAACCCCGATAGTATCTGCTATAGATAAATGTTCTGTGAGAGATGAGAAGAACCTTAATGGCAAATGCCCAAGCCTTTATGTTGAAAGAAAACAAACCGCCACCTACAGCTTCATAAATACAAATATCTACATAAACCCGATGATCTGAAGTTAGCCTAAAAAGTGTAAAACCTACTGTATGTTAAGACTGATTTGCTAATAGAATATTGATTTGCAGTTGGATTAGGCACAGTGAGCAAGCAGGTGCTTGGTTTGAACCTGCTGGTCTACCGTGGTCTTTCTATGTTCTTGTGCCTGTGTGGGTTCCCTCTAAGTGCTAAGTGCTCTGGTTTCCTCCACCAGTCATGCTGATTCGACCTGAATGGCTTTCTGTTTCTGTGTTAGCCCCACCATATACTGATGATCTGTCCAGGGTACACACCGGCTCTCATCCAATGTCAGCTGGGATTGGCTCCAGCCACCTGTGAACCACCATGAATAACCAATACAAAGAATGGATGAATGAGCCAGCAAGCAAGCTAACTTATCCCAAAAAATGGGTGGTAGCATTGAAATCTGTTTAGACATTTTTGCAGTAAATAGTTCTTCAATTTGTTCAATAAAAAAAACTGTATCGTGATGATTTATTAAACAGTCTGTCCTCATAAATATGACTTCCATGAACAAATCAAATTTTAAGAGCCCTTTATGTGGCTATCCAGTTCATTCAGAGGATTCACAACCATACAAGGCTGTGTGGAAAGTTCAAGAAGGGCTGCTGAGAGAGAGCCAGTACTAGAAAGTGGAGCAGCTGAGAAAGCTACCGGTTGCCTCCGGTGATTACTGCAAAGGAAAGGCCTCTTTTCTCGACTCCCACAGCCAGTCCGTCGCCCGGCGACTGTGATATAACAGGTTCGTTGTTACCCACAAGAAATGAACAAAGACCACCCTGTCCCCCTCCTAGTCTCTCTCACTTTTACCAGGTCTGAGTCCTAGCTTTGATTTTAAGCCAGTCATGCTGCAGGTATCTGTAGCTTGAGGTAATCTGAGCGCAGAGTAGACCCAGAGCTTGGCACTACCACACTCCCCTCGATACCATCTCATTGTTCACATGGCACAGAGTTAAATGATGAGGGAAATTTAATACATCAGGCCCTGTTTTAGTGCTCTTCTACTGGGATGAAAAGGAAAGACTGCCACTGTTTTTTGCTCACTTTTTGAGATCAGCATACAGAAAAAAGACCAGGAAGTACTGAATGGAGACCCAGATAAACGAATAGTACTGAATGTCATCACAGATAATCACTGAATCATTGAATTATTCTTAAACTGAACTACTGTCAAATAAAGGTTAAGATTTAACTGAATTGTGGTGTTTCTGTGTCTTCAGGATAATGTGATCTCAGTAAAGGATATTGACCTGGTGATGTCAGAGGGGCTGGGCATGCGCTATGCTTTCATTGGACCAATCGAAACTATGCATCTTAATGCACCAAATGGCAAGTATTCATTCACTGTAATATGGTTATGATTTAAATCTGGTTATTACAGGTATATTATCATGGCTGCATCCTGGCAGGGAGAGGGCTTGTTATCATGCAGGAATTCAAGTCAGAGATAAGGACTTCCATAGTCCAACACACGACTCTTTGCATTACTGTGTGACTCACATCATGGTGTGTGTGTGTGTGTGTGTGTGTGTGTGTGTTGTAGAGGCCACATGTTCATGATAAATATCAGAAGGCAGTGTGAAGTATTCAGGATGGCCTTGCTCTGTAAAGCCTTGTGAAAACAAGGCCCTCCTTTGATGGTTGTTAAATACTGTTCTCACTGCTCTTCTCGCTCCGCTCGGTCAGTCCTTGGAAGCAAAATATCAGTGATATTAATGATATTTTGGCATTTCTGTTTGTAATATGGGACTGAACAATTCCAGTAATAGCATATTTGAAATAAACTTGATTAATTTTATTCCCACTGTAGCATTTAAGGTATTCTCTACTTATAAAGGAAAAAAGTGAAGTTAATGTTTTCACCTACATTCTTTATTTAATGATTTGAGTGAGTTTGAGTTGTGAATCTCAGTTGTGCACGTTTATTATTAAAAATGAGTTATTTACGAGTTATTTTTTGTTTGAATTAATTATTCCATATATATTTAATGCTAAAAACCATGTAGATGTGAGACAATGTGAACCGACATGTTGTTCAGAAGGAATTTGTTTCATATGATAGTGGGAGGGTCAACATAGTGGCATACCAGTTAGCACTTCCACCTCATAGCAAGGTCCTGGGTTCGGAGTTCCTAGCATGGTGAGGGCGTTTCTGTGTGGAGTTTGCATGTTCTCCCTGAGCTTGCGTAGGTTTCCTCCAGGTACTCCGGTTTCCTCTCACACTCCAAAAACATGCCCATTAATCTAATTGGCTGTTTCATAACTGAGTCATTCTGGCTGTGACTTACTCAAGACTGATCATCAGGTTACAGTTGATAGCTACTTGGAGTGATGAAATACCTGTAATACAAACGATAATATTTACTAAAACAGGCTTAGTTTGGCTTCCAGAAGGTTATAACAGACTTGTTATAAAGTGTCCTCTTTTCCGTATTGTCAGGACTTGAAGACTACCTTGTACGCTATCGAGAGGGCATGAGAAGAGTCCTGTCTAGTTTTGGGCCCATTCCTGAATTTGATGGAGAGGAAGCAACCAGAATCAATAAAGTGTGTGCAGCTCTGTTTTTAAACTAAATAATTGAATGATTAATAGAGTTTTCATAGACTGAGTATATAAACAAATTCTTATTTGTAACCTTGCCTTTCTTATCATTTCAGGAGATCTGTGAGCTGATCCCCAGTGATCAGGAGCATCTCTCTGCCAGAAGAGAGAGAAGGGATCAGCTGCTGATGGGGCTGGCAAAACTTAAGAAATAAATGACGTCTGGCCCATTTACCCACAGTCGCAACCTAAGAAAAATGAATAAAAGTGCAACTGAGCCAGGTTTGTACCTGTGCATAAGGGAGAGCCAGCTAAACCTCTGTTCTCAGGAATACTATTTTAACACCAGGATGTCCATGCTGTCTACATTGGTCCTAACTTTAAACTGAGTCTATTAAAATAAAATGCCATTTTGTTTTGTTTACATTACAGGCCTACCCTTGTCCCCATTACAGTAAAAATAAACTGTGTTGGTTAAGTGTTTTTGTTCTTCATGTTATGGTGAGTTAGCATTTTGGAATTTCAAGGAAGTAGATTAGCTGTTTTTTCCTTTTCACTTCTGATGGATGAGTGATTTATTTGAGAGTTGCAGTGAATGCATTTTTAATCAACACCATTACAGCCTAATATATTAGTTATAGTTTTACCTATGTTTAACACCTCTTTAAAGGTATGTTTTTAGTGACATATCAAAACTCAATTAAAAAACGAATATATTGATTTATGCACTGCCTGAAGATGGAGCTCCACATAAGGTTAAGGTTAGTTGTGTTTATTTATGATACTATGCATAGACGGGGTTCTGCATCCTTGATAACCAATGTTATGCAACTTGGGGATACATAACACTCAGTCAGCATTAATTCAGTGATGCATTGACATGGGACAACTATCCAAAATGAAGTCAGTGGGCTAATTTTATACAGTGACGTGCTGAAATGGGATGGATACATGCCTTTGCTTCATGTGGGAGCTCCACTAAAATGCCTACCTTGAGGAATTATTAAGGTTTGCCTAAAAAAGAAAACCAAATGACATGAAACAACAGCAAGATGGCATCACTGTCTAAACATTACCTGTCTTGTAGCCTATATCAGTAGACTATTTGTGTCAAGCCATGTTAGGGTATGGTACCATTTAATTTTAATGTTTAATGTACATTTAAAGTTAAAAAACATTTAATGTTTACAAGGCCTGTTCTTGGTAATGTTGTGAGTAATGCCGGAAATGATCTACAGTGTTTACCCTACTGTAAAAAAAAAAAAAAAAAAAAAATTTTGAGGAAAAGAACACATTGTTAAGGTAAATAGGAAAAGAATCCAAACCTTTGTTGACACCCCCCACACATCCCAAGAAAAAATCCCCCAAAAAAATCCAGTCAAAAACTCTGATCAATCTGAGCTGATCCGCAATCAGCCTCTTGAGAGGGAACTGGTCAGTAAATATTTATCATTAGTAGCAATAATTTAGAAACGTTTTCCGTCTAGCAGCATTTAGCTGTCTTCTCTCTCACTCACTCATTTCCCAAACTGGTTAATCTTTCTAGGGGCGCAGGGAGGCTGGAGCCTATCTCAGCCTACACTAGGCGAAGGCGGAGTACACCGTGAGCAGCTTGCCAGACCATCACAGGGCCAACACACACATAACCATTCACACTCACAGTCACAGCAAGGGGCAATTTGGAGCAGCCAATTTGCCTAATGTGCATTTCTTTGGAATGTGGGAGGAAAGTGAATTCCCAGGAGGAAACCCATGCAAACTCCACACAGAAACATCCGGGACTGGAACCCAGGACCTTCTTGTTGCTAACCATAACGTCACCGTGCCTCCCCACACTGGATTCTTCAGCAGGGAAATGTTATTTGTGAGCACTGCTGTGATTTACACACGGATTTAAAAGCCACTAGAACAGGTGAGGGAGTCCAACACCTATTAAAGACCGGTCAAGCCTGAAGCCCCGCCCCCTTCCGGCAGGTGCAGCTTTTTAGACGCATTAAATCAGAGTCTCTCACAGCGCGGCTCAGAGTCATTACTGCTGCTTCGGAATATGGGAGTGCACTTCTGTCTGCTCTAAACACAGGTAAGGGTTTACTGGGTTTACAGATGAAGTTTTTATGACTGTCAAAAGTTTGCGCAACTTTGTACATTTATTCATACATTTATATTTCGGCTCTCATTCGAATAATCAGGATATAAATTATGTTGATTGAAACCCAAAACTTTTATTCATCTCAGGAATTCTTTATTATTTTAGTGTTGTTGTTGTAGTTTTCAGTTGATTATTTTAAAATTTTTGAAATTTTTTAAACTGAAATTCACAAGCTGGGGTTTAATTCTATTAGAATGAAAGTATATCAGACTTAAAACAGAAGTAATGAACAACCCAAAACTTCTGTCTGCATCTGAGAAGAGCTCACACACACACACACACACACACACACACACACACACAAACCCTAATACTCTCCCCATGTACAGGATTTTGGATGTTCTGTCTCACCTCAGTTTTCCATCTCAACTTTTTCCCTTGCTTTATATATGGTCCCTGGTAACTTTTCTGTTTGAATTGTCTGTTTGTTCTTCAGTTGAATTGGGACTATTTAAGACTCTTTGTGTCTAACCATTTTAGTTTCTAGAGATCAAACAGGTTCCATAAATAAGCCTACAACAATGTAGGCATTTGAACTCTATTTGCTTTATAAACACAGGTTACACAAAGCCACAAAATAATGCAAATATTACAAAATACTATCAGAATAAACCCCTGATGTTCCCTGTCTGTACACGACCTGAGAATTGCTATCCCTCTTTCTCCTTTTTTAAAGGTTTGCCAACACAAAATGGTGAGGGGGTGAGAAAAAAAAATAACTTCACAAATTCACATGTAAAATTATACATTCATATAATGCACCTTTTGTGCAATAAGCCTGTCCCTGTAAAAAATGGTTTAACTGGGGTCTGCAAGTTCCTGGAAAGGAAAGCGAGGGACACTGTGGTGCCTACTTGACATTTTTATTTGTTGTCCACAGGGTAAGTGATCATCAGCAAAGAAGATGAGTTGGGCAGCACTATATAGCCAGCTAGGTGGTGTGAATAAACACTCCACTAGTTTGGGAAAGATCTGGCTGTCTGTTCTTTTCATTTTTCGCATCACCATCCTGGTCCTGGCTGCGGAGAGCGTCTGGGGGGATGAGCAGTCAGACTTTACTTGCAACACACAGCAACCTGGGTGCAAAAATGTCTGCTATGACCACTTCTTCCCAGTCTCTCACATCCGTTTCTGGTGCCTACAGCTGATCTTTGTTTCCACCCCAGCTCTACTGGTGGCCATGCATGTGGCATATCGCAAGCGGGGTGTCAAGAAAGAACTCATCGCATGCAAGGGTGATAAAGCGAAGGAGGAAGACCTGGAGGGTCTGAAGAGGAGCCGCTTGCCCATTACAGGCCCGTTGTGGTGGACCTACACTTGTAGCCTGTTCTTTAGACTCCTTTTCGAAGCTGGCTTCATGTATGCCCTCTACTTTGTCTATGACGGCTTCCAGATGCCCCGTCTTGTCAAATGTGAACAGTGGCCTTGTCCGAATAAAGTTGACTGTTTCATCTCACGACCAACAGAGAAGACAGTTTTCACCATTTTCATGGTGGGATCCTCAGCTTTGTGCATTGTGCTCAATGTTGCAGAGTTGGTCTATTTGATCATTAAGGCATTGATGAGATGTTTATCTAGAGCCAAGAGGAGGCACTCGTATTGCCACTCAGACATATCTAAAGATGGAGCTCTGTTACAGAACAAAAAGAATGAGATGTTGCTTTCATCAGTCTCCGAGTCCAGTCACAGCAAGTCTGTATGAGGGTTCCAGTGTTAAGTTGAATATGATCTTTTTTTTTATTATTTTTCCCTTAAATGAAGGTTATAGACATTTATGAAAAAAGAACAATGATGCAGTTTTTCTACTTTGGTAGCTCTCTGTTCCTTTCTGCTGAAATAAAAGCACAGGGCACTTGGTCATGAAGATATAAACACATTTAGTCTTGGATAAAGCGTGGCTTTGTTTTCCACATTCCACACTTGTGTTCTCCATCTGGGAGAAATCAATGACACCTAGTGGCTACCAAATACAAATAAAGCTAACCTGCTTCCTTTTGTTCATGAATGTACTGCAAATGCCTTTTGTATTGATTCATGAAACAGAGACATGTCAGTACTAAGATGTTTTTAGGGATGCAGTCTCTGTTAGGCAGCATACCATTTGTAGACTGCTAGGTGGTGATTTGATGCTTTATTTACAGAGATTCTGTGATTGTCTTTTTTGCTTGTATTTTGACTTTGAATACAGTGTTTTAAATTGCCATGCTTGATGCACATGAACCGGATTAAAGTAATACCACATTATAGCCTATTGATTTTATGCCCTAATCTGCAATAGTGAAAATAATAACTTGATTTTTATGTGTACACATTATTGTAAAAATAATTAAATGATTTGTGAGTGGTTTATTTGCAATCGTGTAATTTGTAATATGAGAAATTGCATTGGATTTTAAAATTTTTAACAGGAGTTAAATTGGTAATCCTTCTTGCTGGCTTACTTATAGCTTGCTTTAATTGACAAATCTGATATTATGTGTAAAATATCTTTCAAGGTTGTTATCCATTTCTAACTAGAAACCGGTAACAGTTTCTCAGTGGACCGGATTTGGCAAAAGATCTCAGCCCTACTCCAGAGGCTCATTTGACTGCATGTTTTTCCAACCCTAATAACAACTGATCTGGCTCTTGAGCTGCTTAGCAGATCTTTTTGTGGATGGATTCTGTGTGTTTGGAATCAGGGGCAACTGGGAACTTTAGGACTGTTGAGGAGGGACTTCTAGAACCTGTGAGATCTATACTGAGTGCATAAATATTCACATGCTAAATGTGCAGCAGATTTAATGTCCTGTGGAATCAGACTGAAAGCTGATTGTGCAAGTTTATCTTTAAAGACTCCAAAGTTGCCGAAGTTTGTAGGCTCACACTCATGGAATAGAAAAAAATTAATTCCCAAGAATATTTGTGGAGGGGAAAATGTTATCTAAAACATTTTTATTAAAAAATGTAAACATGTTGATTTATTTAAGTGACATTAGACAGACTATAAAGAATAAATTTTGGACTCGCCTGTATATTTTTGTTATTATTGTTCCAACACACCCCTTGAACCAGTTGAACGGGGTGTGTATGAAAAAATAAAATAGGGGTTGTTCTGATGAATGAGCATCCTGACTGGGAAAAAGTACTGTTCTCTTCAAAAACAGAAAAAGCAATAAATGTTTCTGTGCATGTCTGGGGGGGTAAATAGATCATTTTTAATTTTATCCACCATTAAAAGGTGTCTGAGTTTTAAGTCTGCAGAAACAAATTTGATTCCATTTTACTTATTTGCTGTAAAACAAGATCTTTCTTTTCAGCCAAGCCAAAAACTCTGCTGATCAACTGTTCTGACGATTTGTGGAACCTTGTTATGGCATGATAGTGTTACCATAGTGATAACTGAGCGCAGAGAAGAAACTCTGTCTTATCCCAGCCCTAATCCTAACCAAAAACCTATTATTAAAGGTTAAAATAAACTCGAAAACCCTATGCAGCATAAGGTGATAAGTAGCCCAAACCAACAGAACGTGTGTGTGGACGCTGCATATTCTCCCACAGATTACCGTTCGTAAATGGAGTAACCTTTTTGTTGGACCAATTTTTTTAGAATTTCTTCTTGCAGAATTTACATACATTTAAAGTGTATCATGACATCATGACAGTTTCTCCATAGCCTCATATTTCTATGTAAAATTAGTTTTTAATGTAAATCTATGTTTTATGTACAGAACCAAAGTCTTAGGCAACATGCATAAAACTACTCTAGAAAAAAAATCTGTCTTAAAAAATAATTAAATTGTTGTTTGGTTTTTAATTTTTCTACATTAATAAAGTACGAATAAAGAGCAGTAAACCATAATAAATTCTGGGCATCCATGGCCAAATAGTTAGACAAGATTGAAAGGTCACTGGTTCGATTCCTGAACCAGCAGGAAAAATGTGGCCTTGAGCAAGGCACCTACCCCTAACTGCTTTCCGAGGGCTATGTGTCTACCCACTGATTCGAGTGTGTGTGTGTGTGTGTGTGTGTGTGTGTGTGTTTTCACTTTGGATGGGTAAAATGCAGAGCCAAATTTTTTTTGCAGGACTAATGTAGTATATAATAAATAAAGGAATGAATGAAATAATCAAAACCTGGTTTGGTGACCCTTTGCTTTAAATAGTATTCTCAGGTACAAAGTGTGTAGTTTTATGAGGAAATGAATAGGTTTTACTGAGCATGTTGCAGAATCAGCCACGGTTTTTCTAGAGGTTCTGATTGACACACATGCTTATTATTTTTGCAGCAAAACCCAGCAGCCTTCATCATGTTTTTTTTTTTATTTGAAAAGTGGTTTTGTGATCTCTGCTGCTTTTTTTCTGCTGGAAAGTATTTTTTTTGGAAGTCTATGGTGTTTTTGTATTAAAATATTCAGAAGTCATAACAAAAATATATAACCATTTATACTAATAAATTAAAATAAATAAATACATAAAACATTTGGATGCCCAGTACTTTTACATCTCACTGTAAATATTGAAAGTAAATATTAAAGTAAAATCACATTTTTGAATGTTAAATGCATCCACTCATTATCTATGCTGCTAATCAATCAAGGTTATGGGAAAAGCTGGAGTCGATCTCAGCTGATTTCAGGGAAGAGGCCGGGGACACCCTGAACAGGTCACCAGTCTACTGCAGTGCCAACACAAACACTAGATAGCCATTCTCACATTCACATCTATAAGCAATTTAGAGTAGCCACTTGACCTAATGTGCATGTCTTTTGATTGTCGGAGGAAACCAGAGTACTTACAGGAAACCCACACAATTTGAGGAGAACATGCAAACTCCACACAGAAGGCCCTTGGCTGAGTATCAAAGCCATGTAGTGTAGACCACTAAGACACTGTTGTTGTCCTAAATGTACATGTCATGTCGATCAACGGCCATAGTTATCTGGGCACATCATTGATAGGTCCAGCCTCCTGACCTTCCCTGCAGACCAGGTGAGAAGGTCACTGTTTAGACTAAACCCAGTCTTGACAGCATCAGTCTAAAAGTTCACAAAGCCTGTACCTCCAAAGCTATGATACAGCACCTCTTTAAACTGAGCTTATGACTGAATGAAGTACTGGGATTGTGATTCATGCCAAGAAAGCCCAGCCCAGTGCTCCATGTGACTTCAGGTCAGTAGCATTGAAGGTTACACCATGAAGGTTTTTGAAAGGTTGGTTGGTCCTGGATTCCCTCTGGACACGATTAAGCATTTACTGGACCTCTTTAGTTTGCCTACCAGCAAGATTTAGGTGTGGAGGCTGCAATAAGTCACCTGTTCCATCATGCCTACATTCACATGGTTCAGCCTGGCCATGTTTTTTTTATTTCTGTGGCAGCGTGCAAGAACCAGACAACCCACAAAATGTTCATTTTGAGAAAAAACAAGATGAGTTTTTATTTTTCTAAAATTTTATTTTATTTTTTTTTTTAAATCAAGAAAACTTGGGAAATGGCATCTTTAACTAATACTGTTCTAACAATTTTATAGATTGTACCATGGTGCCTAAGGTCTACAATAGTGCACCAGACTTTTAATGGTCAAATGGGTTGTCTCGCTCTTTCACGGTGTGACAGATTTGTGCTTTTTAATTTATTGTGCTTAATTGCTTTCAATACCATTCTGCCGGTCTTTCTGGGGAAGAAGATGACAGCCATACAGGTGGTTGTACGACTGGTGTCTTGAGTCATGGATTACCTGTCCGGACTGACTCAGTATGTGCACCTGCAAAACTGTGTCAGAAGTGATGGTGAGAAAGACAGGATCTCCATAGAGGACTGTGTTCTTTCATTTTCTCTTAACTCTGTATTGTACTTCACATACAACTCGGCGTCCTGCCACACACAGTTCTTAAAAAGCTCCGCAATAATGGGGTGTATCAGGGGGATGACGTCTCGGAATACCAGGAGGTGGTGTGCAGTGTTGTATGTTGGTGGGATTTGAACCAACATCATCTCGAAATCAGCAAAACAGAACTTCAGGAGATCCAATACTCTTGCTACTCTTCTTTCCATCCATGAAATTACTGGACTGAACTAAAAACTCTGCTATGCTTTGCAAGAAGACCCAGAGTAGATCATTTGATGACAATGCTTCGGCCTTCCATCATCTTTGGAACTATGCTGAAGTTGTTGTATGAGTCAGTGGTTGCCAGCACCATTTTCTATAAGGTTCTCTGCGGAGGAAGACGCCTAAGGATGGCTGATGCCAACAGACCGACTCTGGGATAAGGCAGGGTGCACCCTGAACAACTCACAAGGCCATCACAGGGTGAGCACACACACACACACACACACACACCATTCACCACCTTCCCTCACACCTAAAGGCAGTTTGGAACAGCCAATCAGCCGAATTTGCATGACTTTGAGAGTGGCATGATGGTGTAGTGATTAGCATGTCCACCTCACAGCAACAAGGTCCTGGGTTCCAATCCCAGGCTCAGAGAAGGCATTTCTGTGTGGAATTTGCATGGTCTCCCTGTGCTTGTGTGGGGTTCCCCTGGGTGTCCTCCTACAGTCCAAAGACATACACATTAGGCTAACTGGCTGTTCCAAATTGTCCCTAGGGGTGAATGTGAGTGTGAATGGTTGGGTGTGTGTTGTCCTGAAATGGATTGGCGAGCTGTTCAGGGTATCACCCAGCCCTGAGATAGGCTCAGCCTCTTCGCAACCCTAATAGGATTAAACATTTCAGTATATGAATGAATGAAAGATGCATGTCTTTGGACTGTACGGGAGAACATGCCAACTCCACACAGAAGCGCCCTCGTCGAGCCTGGGACTCGAACCCATGACCTTCTTGCTGTGAAGTGGACGTGCCAAAAGCTACGCCACTCTGCCGTCCAAATTACTCACTCGTACTTTAGTTTGATTTAATTAGTTTTTTTTTCTGTGACTGGTTGTTGAGGAGCTGCAACTTCTCTTCAGGATCAATAAAATTTGGAGGGTGCTTCAGTGAGAAAATATGGGCACGATAGATTTACCAGGTTTACACCATACTGTGTTAGAATAACAAAAGCTAGCAAAACTAAAGGGCCAGTAAACAAGTGGCACTGTTATTTGTTCGCTTATCCAGAAACTCATTTGGGATTATGATGTCACCAGTACAGTCATTAAGTCTTTTGTTATTTCTGCTGTAATTATATCTGTAATTTCCTCTGCTAGGACATTACCGATGCACAGAAATAGAGAGGTTGGTATCAAAAAGTACTAGTTAAGCTATCAACCTGAATAATTTGTGCTTCCTTCAATTAAAGTGTGATTTAACTGCCTATGTAAAATTCACCATTTAAACAATTGTACCGTCTTTAAGTTTGAATTATGTAGAGTACATCTGACAAATTAACATATTATTAACATATAACAACATCATTATAAATAACTCCGAATATATTTTGGCTGAACGTAAGAAATGAGGAGAAATGAGTTTGATCATGTGGTGTAGTCATTAGCATAGTGATTAGCATCACCGTCTCATAGCTCAGCGATCTGGGTTAGCCGTGTTCGAGTTTTTCTGACATTATCATACTGGCTGTAGGAAAATAATGTAAACACAACTCAGTTCATTTACATAGAACAAATGTACACACAGTGTACAGTCAGTGAATTCTTTCAGTGTATTT
>JAQMYF010000012.1:40685583-40704506 GCA_030014195.1 Neosilurus mollespiculum | reverse complement strand
TATATGATATTAACAGAATAACATGACACTGTATTTCTAATTAGACACAGACTTTAAATTTATGTTTTAAATTAACATGTAAATTTATCATTAATATTAATCAATCATTAACACTTGGCATTTAAGGGGTAGCATGGTGGCATAGTGGTTAGCACTGCTGCCTCACAGCCAGACGGTCTTGGGCTTCGGGACATTTGTGGGTTAAGTTGTTCCCATGGATGCATGGGCTTCCTCTGGGTACTTTGGTTTCCTCCCACAGTCCAAAGACATGCACATTGGTCTAACTGGATATTCTCAATTACCCCTAGGTGTGTGTGTGTGTGTGTGTGTGTGTGTGTTGCCCTGCAATGGATTGGCGAGCTGTTCAGGGTGTACCCGTACTTTGCCTGGAGTCGGCTGGGACAGGCTCCAGTGTCCACGTGACCCTAATAAAGAGTAAGCTCAGAAAATGAAATGAAATAATTTTTTTTTTTTTTGCATTTACATTTAAAATGTACAGTTAATCTTCAAATATTTAAAAATGCTAGACTTTCATTCATCAGTCAACACAATTTAAAGGTGTACTTGAGATATTTCAAATATCATGATGCCTACACATTAAAAATAAAACATAGTTTATGGAAATAGTTTGGGAGGACACGTGTCTGGAGATTTGTTTACATAAACTAACAAACCCTGCTGTGGAGCGGTGAACTGTGGCGCTGTGAACTCCCTGGAAAACCAGTGGGCGGCGCTGTTCCTCCACTTATTATAGGAAAAGCGGTTAGTTGCCAAGAATGACACATTATTTGTTTATTTGTTTATTCGTTTGTCTGTCTGTCTGTTTTGCCTGAATTAACAGACATGTTGTAGACTGTTAAGTCAAAGTCTGTGATATCTTTTAGCACTAAGCTGAAAAGGTTTAAGAAAGTTTAGGCTGATCTTGTTTGCTTGTGCGCGCGCGCGCGTGCGTGTGTGGAGGTGGGCGTGGTCGCGCGCACCGGGAGACTCCAGGCTTGTTCACATGTGGTGCGCAGTGAGAGAGAGAGAGAGAGAGAGAGAGAGGGGCGCGATGGCCTGCAGCAGGACTCATCCGCGCTTCACCAGTCACCGACTCCGCACTAAACACTAGCCGGTTCCGTGCACATCTGGCCTCGAATCCACGCCTGAAAATGTTGTGTGCAAGAATGAACTGAGCGACTTATTTCTAAACAGTTTGGTAAGCTGGGGTTGGAACTTGGGCTTTGGGGGAGAGGGGAGGAAGGGCATCTGCTCAGTCTAATGGTAGCATCAGTGACTTTCTGCAGCTCGGTTTGGCATCTCCAGCCTAAGGTATGCTTAAGCCCAGACACATTCTAAATAACTGAAAGACTGTGGCCTTCAGGTTTTCTTCTTCAGTTTAGTGGGATGTCACTGATTATTAAATAACCCAGTAGAAAGGTTTGAACTCTTTGTTTGTTTGTTTGTTTGTTTGTTTGTTTGTTTGTGAGGGCCATTCAGGAAAGGAACAAAAGAAACTCGAGCACAGTCCATTTTGTCCTACCGGTTTCATCTCCTGTTAAAAAGATTTCCTCTTACTTATTATTATTTGGTATGAAATTCAACTGACCAAATAGTTACAATTCAATTATTAATTAAACTGATGCCAGATTATTTTGTGGACTTCAGAAAGATTAAAAAAAAAGGTACATGGTGTATATTATATTTAAAAAAATCACATTTATTTCTGTTACTTAACACATCAAATACATTAGCAATTAACAACTGTCCTTTCTATTAAACCTGCTACTGCTATTAGTAGTATTAATAGTAATAGGTATTAATAATAATAATAATAATAAGTAAAAGAAAAGGGAGAAAAAGAACAACAGTAACAGCAATATTCTAAGAATGTCCTTAGACAATATTAATATTAATCTGCCCACTCAATTATGTTAATGACATTATATTATTCTGCCCATTCAAAATTTTGTTGTTTTGTTATTATTATTATTATTGTTGTTGTTGTTGTTTTAAAGGGCCCCGCTATGTTTTTCTGACACTGAGGTTCTCCTGCCTCCTTAATATCAGATCCAACTGATCAGTTCATTATGGAATCTTTAATAATTTGCTGAAAATGAAGTAATCTAAATCAGAGTAGTGAAGGTGTGCTTTAAGAGGATTTCTGGATCGACATTATAAACATGTATTAGTTATTTATATCAGTTTAAAAAAAATAGGATGACAGTCATTCAGAGGTTCGTCAAAACACAGTGTATATTCACACTGGGGAAACAAAGGGTAAAAGATAAAACTAAAATTGAATATCCGTTCTGATTTTTCTCACTGGTTTTATTTCAGGTATGATAAATTACAAAACATAGTTGATAAATTTTCCATCATCTGTAGTATATTATTTCAGTAAGTCATTTCTTTTACTAACCGAATTTTTCCCCCATGTGTGTGTGTTTTTTTTTTTAATTACTATCCATTTTTAATATTATATTGATATCATTATATTACAACACCGTTGTAGTATTGTAACTTAAAGCTAAAAGTTCTAGATGATTCAAATTCAGATAATAAGGATTTTGCAGATGATGTGTGACACATGTGTTCATTTTCAGAACAAAATAATGGTAATAAGTGAGAATGAGGTATACCATCGTTAATTATATCTCCATATTAATCTTTTAAATGTACTTGGCTTTATTAGTGCATATAACTCTGGGAGGAGGGTACCTCACAGCTCTCACCGGCAGTGTCAACTCAGTGCGCTCACATGTTTTCGAACATTATAGTGTCGATCTCAGCACATACCTGCTGAGCAGTGAAGCGAACAGGTGAGAGAAAAGCGCATTGTGTGTATGAATGTGATGAATATATAATATCTATATGAGTGTATGCATGGCAATGCAGCGAAAGATAAAGTGCAAGAAAAGAGAGAGAGAGAGCGAGAGAGAGAGAGAGAGAGAGAGAGAGTTTACATTAACAGTTAAGGACAGTAACATAATAGTCAAGCCTGGCTCTTTTCTTTTGGACTTCTTCCTCTTTATTTGTTTGTTTAAACAGCAACTATGTGAACAGAACCACATTTTATGCAGGGATGTGAACTGCTATGTGAATTAATGCGGAATGATTATGTGAGTCCAATTTGCTGAAATTTGATGAAATGATGCATTTTTTTTTTACATGAGATCATCTCCCTTTTTCCTCTTTCCTCACCCTTTTTTCTCTTCTTGGATATGTTCACTCCAGACTGTACTTTCTCTCTAGGATAGAAATCGTGAAGCATGGGTGACTGGAGCTTCCTTGGGCGACTGTTGGAGAATGCACAAGAACACTCTACGGTAATTGGCAAAGTCTGGCTGACTGTCCTCTTCATCTTTAGGATCCTGGTGTTGGGAGCAGCAGCCGAGGAGGTCTGGGGTGATGAACAGTCGGACTTTACGTGTAATACGCAACAACCTGGTTGTGAAAATGTTTGTTATGATGAGGCCTTTCCCATCTCTCACATCCGTTACTGGGTACTGCAGATCATCTTTGTGTCCACACCAACGCTTATTTACCTGGGTCACATACTGCACATCATCCGTATGGAGGACAAGCACAAAGAGAGAGAAGAGGAGCTGCAGAAGGCTCAAAGACACCAGGAGGAGAAAGAACTCCTGTATAGAAATGGCGATGGAGGCAGAGGAGGAAAAAAGGAGAAACCGTCGATCAGAGACGAGCACGGCAAAATCCGCATCAGGGGTGCCCTGCTGCGCACGTATGTGTTCAATATCATTTTCAAGACTCTGTTTGAGGTGGGTTTCATTATAGGTCAGTATTTCCTTTATGGTTTCCAGCTCCGGCCACTATATAAGTGTGCACGGTGGCCCTGCCCCAACACTGTGGACTGCTTCTTATCTAGGCCCACAGAGAAGACCATCTTCATCTTGTTCATGCTTGTGGTGGCTTGCGTATCTCTTGTGCTGAATTTGTTAGAGATTTATCACCTTGGATGGAAAAAAATCAAGCAGGGTGTGAGCAGTGGATACGTTCCTGAACATGAGTCACTAGTCCACATGGACACAGTGGAGACAGGAGGCATGCCTGCTGCCTCTAGAACTGACCCTGTAACCCTTAGCTATCCTCCCAAATACACCAAGCTGGCAGCAGGTAGTGCAACCTTCCTGCAGCCTGGGTCAGTTCCTGTAACAACAGAGTTCAAGATTGATCGATTGCACGAGGAGCCAAACTCTTTCTACATCAGCAGCAACAATCACAGGCTGGCCGATGAGCAGAACTGGGCCAATCTGGCCACTGAACAGCAAACTCTGGAAAAGAAGGCCATTGCCCCCTCTACTTCCTCTTCCTCCTCCGCCTCTTCCTGTGATAACGAGCAGCGTCCCAGAGACGCTGCTCCTGCTACCAGCATTCCCAGCTCAAGTGGTGGCATTTTGAGTAGTGGGAAATGTGAGCTAGAGGAGAGTCATGTCACCACTACGGTGGAGATGCACGAGCCACCTAGTGTGTTTTCTGACCTCCGGTGCATGAGCAGAGCAAGCAAAACAAGCAGCGTAAGAGCAAGGCACAATGATCTGGCTGTCTAGTAACCTTCATTGCACAGCACCAGTTTTAATTTATACACAGTAGGCAATGCAAAAACAATGTGAGAATGGAAATGAGAGTCAGTAGCCGGATAATATCTAGGGAGACTAAAAAAGCGTAAAGCATTGACAGCTGGGCAGTCAGTGAGCTGTGGTGTTGACATGTAACACTTGATGAGTGTCTGACATTACGTGGCAGTTCAGTGATGCGATAAAAGAGAGCTTATTCAGTTCACATGTTTGGTGTTTAAAAATATTGAGCAACGACCATTTTAATAAGAACACGTACCTCTGCTCGTTAGTGCAATTCTCCAATCACACGGTAGCAGAGTACGCACCTCAGTTAGTGCTGACATTAGAATGAGGAAAAGGGGATCTCAGTGACTGACTACGGCATGATTGTCAATGCCAGATGGTCTGGTTTTAATATTTTAGAAATGGATGCTCTCCTGGGAATTTCATGTGCATGAGTCTTGAAAGGTTATATAGAATGGTGTGAAATGCAAACAAACAAACAAACAAAAAAGAACCCCACCAGTAGTTCCGTTGGAAGCAATGCTTTGCTTATAAGAGAAATTATTGGAGAGTAATTTGAGGATGGTGACGAATTCTCCTGCTGCCAGGTATCTGAGGCTACAATTCAATTCAGTTGTATTTATATAGCGCTTTTTACAGCTGACATCGTCGCAAAGCAACTTTACATTCATTCATTCATTTTTTAAGCCGCTTAATCCTAATTAGGGTTGCGGGGAGGCTGGCGCCTATGTCAGCCAACTCTGGGTGTAGGAGGGGTGCTGAACTGCTCGCCATATCACTGCAAGGCCATGACAACCATTCACACTCACTCTCACACCCAGGGACGATTTGGAACAGCCAATTAGCCAAATGTGAATGTTTTTGGACTGTGGGAGGAAACCGGAGTACCCGGAGGAATTACAGACAAGCACATTGAACAGGAATCAAACCCAGGCCTACTTGCTGTGAGGTGAATGTGCTAACTACTGGCAAGGAAAAACTCCCTCAGACACGAGGAAGAAACCTTGAGAGGAACCAGACACAAAAAGGAAACCTATCCTTTTTTGGGTGAAACCTGATAAAAATACAAATCATGTAGCAGGAACGTGACTACAGTTTAATAAAACGAAGTCTAGCTGCTTATCGTAGAACCTAAATCATCAAATCTGGCTGAAGATTAAATGTCAGAAGGTCTGTTCTCACTTCAGCCTCAGACACTTGCTTTCATTTTCCTCACTATTCCTTTAAACTGTGAAGAGTTGCACATAAACAGTGTTTACTGTTGTATCCTATCGGTCTATTAGCATTCTGAGTGTTTTGAGATCCTTTTCTGCTCAACATGGTTGTAAAGAGTGGTTACACTAAGCGCTCTGTCAGAGTGAAACCATTTCAGACCATTTCTCCTCTGACCAGCCTCAACAAGAAGGCATTTCCGCCTGCATGACTGCCACACACTGGGATTTGTTTTTTTTTTTTTTTATACCTCAATCTGTATAAACTCTAGACTATTAGAGTGTGTGAAAATCCCAGGAGATTAGTAAGTGGATACCCTACCCTAGCCTGACGGCACTTGACGGGTCGGGCCGGGTTCGGAACTTTGTATAGATATTTAGAAAAATGATGCTGGAGTTCGGGTTGGGCTCGGTCAAATTAGCGCTATAGGGCATTCAACATTTTAAATGTAAAATGATATAGGTAGCCAATGGGCCTGTTTCACTTGATGATTTTAACTGTGTCGGGCTCGGACATAAATATCTTCATGCCTGTCGGGCTCGGGTCGGGTTCGGTTACTGCTCTGTCGGACGCGGGCCGGGCTCGGACAGAAAAATGCGGCCCGATCCGCACTCTACGGGGGATAAGCAGTTTCTGAAATATTCGAACCATCCTGTATGGCACCAGCATCTACGCAAATGTCAAGGTCACTAAACTATCCTCTTTCACGGATTCTTTTGTTTGGTTGAATATTAATTGATACTCCTACGTAACGTATCGGCATGTTTTAAGTCAATTAACAGATTAATTAAAAGTCTAGTATTCCTAAGATGAATCATTAAGCAGAGCTTTCAGATGCTGTTATTTTCTATTTATCCTTGCACTGCAGTACTGAAATAGCATATCCAATAGAAAACAGTTTTTATTCAGTAAAATCCACTACTGGTTCAAATTCTCAGTAGATGACAGACACTGATTATTAATCTGGTAATCACCACAACCCAGTGAAATGTAAATCCGGAAATCAGCTTTATTGTTTGTATGTATAATTACACTTTATCAGTTATAGATATGCTCACAGGGACTCACATGCTAGAACAAAGTTTTACTGATTACCAACACTAGCACATTATTCAGTCCTGGATTATTGGGGAAAATATATTTACGTTAAAATTTGAGAACATAATACACTGCCCAGCTAAAGAAAAAAAAGTTGAACACTAATATTTCCATGCCGTGTATTTAGCCTTGATCACAGCATGTAAAAGGCTCAGCAACATTAATATGGTAATAAAATGAAGTCAGCTAATGACCTGAATGTACTGAATGAGCAGGTTATCACATCAATGGACTTTTTCTTCCCTGATGGCACGGATATAAAATGGGGACTCAAATAATGAAAGAGTGGTTCAGGGAGCATGAGGAATCATTTTAACATATGTATTTGCACCCCAGAGTCCTGACCTTAACCCTACTGAAAGTTTTCGGGAGGTGCCGGAGAAGACTTTATGGAGTGGTTCGACTTTCCCCTCATCAATTCAAGACATCATTGAAAAATGAACCCGAAAAATGGATGGAAATAAATGTTATGTTGCTCAAGTTTGTTGAAACAACGCCATGATTATGTGCTGTATGCAAGGCTAAAGGCGGAACAACAACATGTTTGTGTGTGCGACTCTTTTCTTTTGGCCAGGCAGTGTATATTCAGGTAGAAACATCAACAGCTGAACAAGTATTTCATTTAAAGTACAATGTAGCTTTCTGTTTGGAATCACTTAAGCCCTCTTTTATACAAGCAGATCTGCTCGCAATCTTATAAAGAATGACCCTGATGCCTACATCTATCTCTGCATTTGACTCACACAATTAAGATGGCAATATTTTATTTAAAATACAAACAAACCAAAAAAAATTGGTTAAATGTAGTTTTCTGTCTGATGGAGAACCCATTTTTCTTGCACAGTTTAACTGATCTGATCTATACATTTTAAATTACACTTCTAGATTAGTTTGGAGAGGTTTAACATATCTTTCAGTTTGTCTCAGATGCATAAAATAGTTTTAATGCCTTTAATGTAGACTGTAATGTGAATACAGTGGTACACGTGCCATTTTACATTTCTTTTGAGTTTATTCATCACAAAATGCCGTTTGTAAAGGAATTGGTTGATAACAAAAAAAACTCTTTCTTGCTTCATATTTTTTTTTATTTCAGACTTTCTTGTCATTTTTTGATTGGAAAGAAACAATGCATTTGCTTTGAGTGCATCTAAGATCTTTGAGTGCATGTAAGATGCAAGTCTTGGATTACTTTTTGCGGTCTTACAGCTGTTTTCAGCAGGGAATGCTCAGTGCTTTCTTATAAACTTGGCAAAGATGGGACATCCCTATGCATCACTCAAGACCAGCACCAAACCCTTAAAGAAATGAATCTATAACTCTAACTTTCCTACCTTAAGAACCTAAACTGAAATCAATACACTCAAACATTACATAAAAAAACAACAACAAAATATTCAGTTATGGGAGTACTGATAAGGCTGATCAGACTTTTGATTGTGACAGCACTAAAAGCATTTAACTATGATTTAAACACAGTATTTACAGATGTATGTAATTTATTTTCCCTATTTTAATGTACAAAGCACTGTGTTGCTATTTTTTGGTCCTTAAAGTTTACATTTTAGTAAATAGATGAAGATTTGCACATATGAGTAAACATGCTGTTCAGTGAAAAAGGATCCTTAAAGGACAATGTCTTAATAATAATGTGTTCAAGGCAGTATTTCTCAAATAAAATAAAATGTGATTATAAAAAGAACTTTTAGGTTACAGGTATAGATTTCTCATGTTTTGGTTTTAAGACCGTTAGCCTGAAAGGCAGACAGAAAAGATAGATATGTATTACAGTAAGAATCATACATAGCTTACCACTAGATTCCATTGATAGCAATAAGTATTGTACTTAGCCGCAGCATTTTACTTTAACGTAAATCTTGTGAATGACTGAATTATCTTATTCAGAGCAAGATTACTCTGACCAGTCAGGGAAATTAACCCCATACACATGCTCAGAACAGCAGCCTGTTTAAATGCTGTCTTAAGAGAAGTGCCTTGTGATATACTTTATGTAAAACATGTTGATGTAAATGTTCATTTACCTCAATTGTTTACAAAACTCTTACTAAATAAACTTTTTGTACAATAAAGATTGATGTGTGACTTTTTAAAGTATTCATACTATCAAAGGGAGACAACTAGCATTTCAGTGCATACACTTATGATACCAGAACTATGATTGTTTGGCTTACCTCTCTATGACATCCACAAGGGGATGTGAGGGTTAGGGTTAATCAAGTGACAGTGAAAGAAATACAACACACCACTCTCACACTCTTGGCTCTTCACTCGTGCCGACAAATAATTCAAATGAAATTTAGTTGCAGTAGTTACAGCCTCGGGCGGCACGGTGGCGCAGTGGTTAGCACATTCGCCTCAAAGCAAGAAGGCCTGGGTTCGAATCCTGGGCTCGGGGCATTTCTGTGTGGAGTTTGCATGTTCTCCCTGTGATTGTGTTTCCTCCCGCAGTCCAAAAACATGCACAGTAGGCTAATTGGCTGTTCCAAATTGCCCCTAGGTGTGTGTTGGCTTTGCAATGGCTTGGTGAGCTGTGCAGGGCGTACCCCACCTTCACCCAGAGTCAGCTGAGATAGGTGCCAGTCTCCCTGCGAATTTAGCTACTTAGAAAATGAATGAATAAATAAGTTACAGCCTCAAACTAATAAACAGGAATTTGAGGTTTAGAAATTCTTACTATCTGCACTGAATTACTCAGTCACAAGAATTACCTGCAGATCCTGGGATTAAATTTCTGGGACCTTGGAGATGTTTTTTTGTTTGTTTGTTTGTTTGAGCTTGGACTCAGTGCACTGACGCAGACAATACTGGACAAACTGACAGGCATTTGAAATCTAGACCACTTGTAAGTTCCAATCAATGGCACATAATCTGAAAGGTGTGAAAAATGTAAGGGTGCATTTCCTTTATCTGGTAAATAATCTGGGGTTTTTTTTGTTTGTTTTTGTTTTGTTCACTTAAATTATGGAAAATAACGAAAAATGTAAAGTTTGTCATTTCTTGGAGTAGAGCATCACGGTAGTGTAGTGATCAGCAAGACCAGCAAGCAACGAGGCCCTGAGGCTCGGAAAGAATGTTTCTGTTTGGAGTTTGCATGTTCTCCTCGTGTTTGCGTGGGTTTCCTCTGGATACTCCTACAGTCCAAGATATGCACATTATGCAAAATGGCTAATTTTAGGTCTACAACACATTCCAAAACAAGTTGAGACAGGGCAATTTAGGGCTGGTATTGAGGTAAAATAATTAAATAATGATGTAATTTGGAAGAGGAACAGATGTGAACCAGTGATTGTAATCATGGTAATAAAACAGTATCCAGGAAAGGTCTAATCTTTGAGGAGCAAAGGATTTTCCATTTGTCAACATATGCATGAGAAAATGATTGCAATTATTGAAATGTATAAAAATAATGTTCCTCAAACAAAGATAGGAAGTTATTTGAATATTGCACACATTGTGATGTACTATAATATCATTAAACAATTCAGGGCAAGGGCACTAACCTAAGCTGAACACCTGCAGTCTTAGATCCAAGAAGACCCGTCATTTATCTCTATCTGATATAACCACATGGGCTCAGGAATACTTTGGCAAATTTTATGTCAGAATAATCAGTATAAGTTCTTTTTTTTTTTTTTTTTTTTTTTAGTGGGGGTGCTGTGTGCTCGGAAACTTAGAGTCTGGTATGGTATGGGGTTGTGTGTCAATGCCCTTGGATAAGGTAGCTTACACTTGTGTGATGGCAGCGTTATTGTGGAAAAGTGCACTGAGATTTTGGAAAAACAACTTTTCCAGGGATGACCATACATATTTCAAAACAAGTCAATGCAAAAATGCATTTCACACACATTACAAAGACAGGCTGCAGAGGAAGAAGGTGCTACTGAGAACTGGCCTGCCTGCAGTCCTGACAGTCCATAATAGAAAATGTGTAGTGAGAGTTGAAATACAAAATGTGATTGTGGTTTGCAGGGTGATGTGGTGGTTAGTACAGCAAGAAGGTCTTGGGTCCTCAGCGACTGTGACAGCAGTCTGTGTGGACTTTGCAAGTCCTCCGAATGCTTGCACAGGTTTCCTCCCACAGTCTAAAGACATACACATCAGGTTAATTGGCTGTTCCTTATTGCCCCAGGTGTGAATATGAGTATAAATTGTTGTCTGTGTTTGTTGATGGATTGGTGAGCTGTTCAGAGTGTACCGAGCCTTCGCCCAGAGTCGGCTGCGATAGGCTCCAGCCTCCATGCGAGCATAGATAGATTAACCGATTCGGCAGATGAATGAGAGAATGAATGCATTACAGTGCGATTGTGGTACTGATGAACACCTTATGACCTGTTTACAGGAAGAATGGGACAAAATAAAACCTTAAACGTATAATCACTAAGAGTCTTCAGTCTCTTATCAGCTTTTAGGTTGTGCGAGAAGGAATGGCAACAAGTGGTAAGTGCTTTACCATCCCAAATGTTTGTGAAACATGTTGCAAAACATAAAATAGTGCAACCATGTCAAAGATAGTTGACAAATCCTTGTTCTCTTTTTTCATTTCAATTTCAACATACTCTTTGTGATTCGGTTTTGTACTAGCCCCTCTTTCCCATGTTTCATAGACTCAGTATCTGGACACCCAGGAAAGAACAAGAGCCCACAGTTATTTTAGGGTTGATGGATTAAGACAAAAATTTCCATAGCAAACAGTGATGAATGTTGGCGCTCCTGAACAATTTTAATTGCTGACTTGTAGACAATATGAAAAAAAACCCACAAAAAGTAAAATGTGAAAACTCATGGGGGGAAAAAAATGGAAAATAATTTAAGGGGGGAAAAGAATGTAATTCAGGAAGAGAAGAGTGGAGCAGACTTATCAAGGTCAGGTGGGGGAATGGGACCTGAGCTGTGGATAGATGATGATAAGTAGTGGGTGCCGTATTCAGTGGCTGCAGTGTGTCATGCGATGGCCTGTCTGTTAGTGATAGCTATAAAGAGAAGTGTCTATGTGGGGATGTGTAACTGCAGCCCTAAGAGTTAAACATGCAGGAAGTTATTTATAGCTTTTTAATCACCAAGCGTATTCAATCCAACTCCTCAGTCTTCTTGTGTTGATTCCAGAGATATTTTTAATATTTATTAAACCTAGGATATACCTAGTCTGTCACTTAGTATGATAATAAGGAACTATATCATCTAACATTAGCCTTTAAAAATAAATAAATAAATAAATAAAAACTCATTAGACAATCATTATGCCTTGTGATAAACTAGTGTCTCACTTCATCCCCAGTGCTCATGAGCCATTGGGGTACAAACTGGAAAATTAACAGTTATGAAAATGGAAAGAAAAAACAAAAACAAACTAAAAAACCAACCAATCAATAAACAAATCTTTGGTACATAAATAAATATATAGATTCAAACCTAGAACAAGAAAATCTAGCAATAACTACTAAGGAAAATAGCAGTAAGAAAAAAAGTTTGAGGTAAATGTATGTTTATACCCAAGACACTTGCTGGTTTGGTGGATTGTCAACTCTGAAGGCTTAAGGATAATTATCTATAAAACATACAGGAACAGCACTCACAGATAAAGTTATTTTTATTCATTCATTCATTCATTCATTCATTTAAGTTTATTTATTTATCTCATCCAAATTCATTCATTCATTCATCGAAATTCATTCAATCATTCATCTAAATTTATTTCTCATCCAAATTTATTTATTTATTAATTCATTCATTTAAATTTATTCATTCATGCATTCATTCATTCATTCATTCATCCAAATTAATTTATTTATTCATATATTTAGATGATTGAATAAATGAATGAATAAATAAATAAATACATTTAGATGAATGAATGAATTAATTCAATTAATTAATTTAGATTAATTGATCTAAAAGTATTTATTTATCTAATCTAAATTTATCTATCTATCGATTTATTTATTTATTCTATCTGAAATATTTATTTATTTATTCATTTATTTATTTACTAATTAATCTAAATTTGTTTATTTGTTTATTGTTTGTTTGTCTAAATATATTTATTTATCCAATTTTTATTTATTTATTTATCTAACTGTCTATCTCATTTTTTTATTTGTTTGTTTATTTATTTGTTTGTTTATCTTTATTTATTGATATATCTATGTATCTAATTTTTTTGTTTGTTTATTTGATGCTGCTGGGGGTTTTTTTATTCTAACAAAAAACCTTAAATTTGTATCTCTGTGTAGAATTAAAGATAGAAATAGCCCCCACTGCCATTCTTTGCATGCTATATTTTACCCGAGCAGAAGATAATAACTATACCCGCCAGTGGTAAATGATATTACATGTCAAAGTGGTGCATTTAGCTTCAGAGATACCATCAAAGGTGTGTTGTGTCAAAATAAAAAGTGAGAAATGCAGTTGTCATCCAATTCTGGTCCCCCTCTGTTCTGTGCAGCTGAACTCTCTTTTGCTCCCTGAGCACACACAGGCCCTGCATGTGCCCCTCCCTCACCCACAGTCTCTGTTGTTTTTTATAATTAAATGGTGACATTAGTTCATATCATGTGATTCTGAAAGGATTCATCAGACATTAGAAAGCTTAATCGCCCCCTATAGTCTGCCCTTGTCTCTGCCATGGCTTGATCCCACTTGACCCTGCTGAGAGCAGCATTTTCTTTATGTGCCATGAAAGGTTTGGGGATTGAACCCAAACAAAAAACCCACGAGGGTGAAAAAATGTTTTTACGTCCACCCGCCCTCTTGCTAACCTGGCTATGTGCTCGTTTTAGCTTTAGACCAGTAGAACAAGTTATTGAAGTCTGGCCAACTTTAAACACACAGTCTACGGTCTATTCAAAAAGACATTCAAAAATGAATCTAAAATTGTTTTCTACTCTACCAACATCATCATTCACCTTCATTTCATATACTGTATTCACAGTGAAGACAAAACTCAGACAGTTGGTCTCTCACATGCAGGAGGGAAAGCAGCCACTCCACACCTGCACTGCACAGGTATGATGGGTAGTTATAACAGGACAAGCACAAACATTAAAGAATTTAATTTCACTGTTCCATCACAGTCCCACCCCTTAATGCCCACATACACACCCAGTAAACAGCACCCCCCTGTGGACAACCTGGACAACCACAGACTTGGACAACCTCATTAGAGTTTACAGCCTATTTTAAGTAGAAGCCTTTGTTTGTCTATTGAATTTCACAGCACAGTGAAATTCTACACTTTGCATAACCTAGTATGTTAAGAGCTGGGTCCGTAGCACAGGCTTGGTTATGGAGCAGAGCCTTGCGGGGGCTTAGACCCTGACCTTGTGATGAGTGACTCAGAACCTTAACAACTGGGCCACCGGCTGCTACTCATTTAAATGTTTTTGCTTTCTACCACAGCACACTGCATGTTAAGTTTAAAAAAAGGGTGAATATTAAAATAAGGTAAACTTCAGCCTTAAAGGTGCCCATTCAGAATAGCCTATATGTTTTATCTTCCATTATCAGCTCTTTTTTGGCTGGATATCAGCTCACGGGCTTAATATCTCTTGTTCACTTGCTTTATATCTTGTTTTGGTTCTGTGTCTGATTACACTAACAATAACAAGACTGTATGATTGAGGGAGGGATTTTGCGCATGCGCAACAACTTTGCAGGGCAACACCAATTTGTAGAAAAAGGCAAAGTCCAAGATCAAGTGTAAAGAATCAGATGAAGGCATACAATTTCAAGAGAAATTAAACTAACAAAGCACATTTTACTCTCTCCTCTCTATCTCGTTCACACACACACACACAACGTCTGAAATGGTTGACGTTCATTTAAAACTTACCGATTTTTCACTCTGTGTCGTCCATGTTTGTCCATCCAGATGCCAACCATGATGATATAATAAGACTTCCACCCTCTCACTCACCTCAAGATGGCCATGTTTTCTAATATCATTGTGCCCGGGGCAGGAGTCACTGAGACTCGTGTACAGGCGTAACCAAATGGCTTTAAGATATAAGATTTCGTATTTATTTATTATGCCTAGTAAGTGAATAGTGAATGTTTCAAATGACCAAAACTGCAATCTATTCATGTATTTATTCATTCATTCATTCTTTAAGCTGCTTATTCCTTATTAGGGTCACACCTAGGGACGATTTGGACCTACTGAGCATGTTTTTGGACTGTGGGAGGAAACTAGAGTACTCGGAGGAAACCCATGCAAGCACGAGGAGAACATGCAAACTCCACACAGAAACGTCCCAGCCTGGGAATCGAACCCAGGACCTTCTTGCTGTGAGGCGGACGTGATAACTGCAACCCACTTTGGAGATTTTTTTAAGCCTAAAGCATTTAAATGTGTATTATACTCACTAAAGGCAAGGCTGGCACAGACATTTGCTCAGTAATATGACACCTGGCACTTTCGCATCATGGTTGGTTTCTTCTTAAATTCAACTTTGGAGTAAAACTCTGTGCGATGCTGGAGCTGCATAATGCTATCTGACACTGTTTCCAGATAGATCCGAATTCAGCTGCTTCATCTACTTACTTCAGATCTCAGATGTTACACTTGCAGCTTTTCTGGAATAAAGAATTCTGAAATAGAGATTAAAAGGAGACCAAATTAGCAATCAAGATGTAAAGATTTGATAAATAGTGTCCACACTGTCTGCTTAGTAGAGTCAATGCACACAAAAAGCCTCAGAGGTCACTCACACACACCACATCAAGGTCATATGCCATCACAAGCATTTCCACACCGCCTGCTCCTTCTTCACACACTCTTCAGCATTCCATGACCATCTATAAATAACACTGGCAACACAGAACACCACAAAAGTAACCAAACACGCTGTGCTAACACTGTATACTGACTACAATATACACTACTGACTAAGTTTAAATATTATTAAACATTTATTGAATCTTGAAATTCAACCTTTTGGTCCAACCTTTGTTCAGATCAAAAACTGCATTGGTAGTATTGTGTATTTTAGACATCATCAAATGTAGACATCATTTATATTTAGATTATTTCACCTCTAAATATCAGGATGGAGCGAAATACAATGCTTTCAAATGACCTGTTAGTTGCCAACACATATGAACAGCACTAAGATGATCAAACATCATTCTCTGTCCTAAAGATTTTTCAGTTACATGAATTTGTGTAAAAATTTTAATTAAGTATAAATAAACAAGCAAATAAACAATAATAAAAAATTATTATTACTACTATGAATATTAGCTAATCAGAATTTCAGTTTTATACAAGATGACGGTCTCAGGTTTTGTGTACAACTTTCCAGCAGCAACTTGTACTTGCACAGACAGGGTTTTTTTCCCCCACCTCATTTCTGCTATCACTGAAAACAAAATGACATGCACTACATCTGCAGCAGGCTACATAGATATAGTATATGATGAGGGAATTATGTTATTTCTGGTAGTAGCATCGCCAGGTATTAGTTTTAGTGGGATGTGAATATAAAATAGTCATCACTTGATTCGTAAACATACTTGTAAACTTAGTCAGGTGTAACTTATTTACATTTTCCACTGCACAGCAAGCTAATAGGCCTCTACACCGGTAATCGGTTATACTTACTCTGATTAGTTCAGCGTAAAAAAAGCTATTCCTACAGCATTCCACTGTTTGGAAGTGTCTGAAAGCAATCAACTATGGGTGACAAAGCACTGTTAAAAGATCTCAGAGATAAAGCCAGGCACAAATTAGAAAATGGATGAAAAAAATTATTAATCTCTTTTTTAATCCTTAGGAGTAAAATTCATAATCAAGAAATGAAAAGTGTAGTACCAGGTCTACATGCACCTTGAAGATTTCGAATATATATATGGTCAGATGAGACCAAAAAGGAACTATTTGGCCTCCGTGACTAATGATATATCCAGCAGAAAACCAATACAGCTTACCATCCAGAGAACACTATACCTACAGTTACACATGAAGGTGGCAGAATCCTGATGGGGGGGGGGATTCATTGCAGGGACTGGGGCACTAAGCACAACAGAAGAAACAATGGATGGGGCAAAAAAAAACCCTACAAACTGTTAGGTTTTTGAGAAAACCTACTGCCCTCTGCCAAAAAGAACTTCCACCTTCCAACATGACAATGGCTCGACGTTGATCACTTTGACGCTGAGAGAGGAAAAAGGTGAACGCCACTGTGTGGCCTAGTCAGATCCCAGACATAAACCCTAATGAAAATCTGTGGAATGACTTGAAGATTGCAGTCCACCAACAGCCACCATTCACTATGACTGAGCTTGAACAATTCGGTAAAGAAGAGTGAGCAAATAGTGCAGTCTAAATGTGGAAAGCTGGTAGAAAAGTATTCCAGCAGACCCATGGCTGCAATTAACGAAAAAAGGTGGTTCCCCAGAGCACGGACAAGGGTGTGCATGCGATTATTTTACCCTTCTCAGTGGTTTTCTTTTTTTTTTTTTAGATTTTTTCTGTACTGCTGCCATTATATCATTTACCTGGCTGTTGTGAGTTGCACAATACAGTAAATACAGCTGGAATTGTTTTCTTTTTCCCTGTTTATTTTAATTTCAGGCTACAAAGCAACAATATGAAGACTTTGAAGGGAGGTGATTCTACTCAACACAAATTGTAACAAAGCAGTAGGAGTGGTGATGGGTATTATTAATAATTTACAACAGGAGCTCCCTTCAGTCACACTTCCAACTTTTACCTCATTACTCTATAGATGTCATTTGCATGTATCTTTATTTCTTCTAATTTTATCTCATCCAATTATTGTGCTTTAAACATTGACAGTCAAACTTATGTACTGTATTCATCGGGTGACATACTCGACATTCATTTTTTTTTAAGTCACTCCCTAAACTGCTCCTAATTGAGAAGTCTACAGTACACAAACTCGCCATATAGGAATTTAAAGTTGGGGGGTTGGTATCCCTGGTTGAAGGTTGGGACTTACAAGTTACAATTAGATGAATTCAATGCTAGAGAATTTGCAAGGGAATTTTATCCCTTTCCTCACTGAACTATACAAGGGCAGTATCTCAGGGTCCCCACCCCAGAATATTTCAAAAACACAATCCATCTTTATTATTTCTATTATTCACTTTCTATTTCTAGTATTAAATCTTAAAGACTGGCTATAACACTCTCACAACCCAACCTGCAAATCATCTGCAGGTGTGATTGAGGATTGTCAGGGTAGAAGATGGTGGACTGAAATTATACCTGTAGTGTGTAATAAATGTCAGGGGCCTGTGGGCGGCTAAATATGGAGAAGAAAAGAAAAAGAAAATAAAAAAAGGTCCGTTGCCATTTTTTAATTCAGCCCTGCTTTGGTTAACAACAGATTAAAAAAAAAAAAAACCCATTACAGTCCCTGTAATCCTTGCCTTTTAGTTACGTGACTCCACCGAGCCACACGTGACTGAGCAATCAGGAAAATATGAAAGCAACAGATTTGTTTTGCGCAAAAGGAGTCTCATTAAAATCAGTGAAGTTCCAAAAGGTTGTCTTTGTAAAATAAAGAAAATGACTTTTAATTAGTTGGTAAAAAAATAGAATTTATAAAACAGACAATGAAAACATAAAACCATTTAACACATAAAGCTGTTTCTTCCCTTCATCTATAGGAACGATTTCTAATCATCAAAACTCTCTTTTGCAGAGATACATTTTTTCCCCCCAATCACAAATCCCACCCAAGTCCAGTACAAATGTTCTGCACTACCATTAACAAAATGCCACTGTGGAATCAACACTGCACTTTTTGTGAAGTGCTTTGTTTATTTCATATGTAAAAGAAACATCCAGATGTCAGTCATGGTGGAAGGGAGAAAACAATACACATTGGGGATAAAAATAAAGTTTTAGAGAACGGATTGTTCAAAAGAACAGCTTCACGCTAAAAGTTTAATAATACCAACAAAAATCCTGCTTCAAATAAGCCTGCTCTGCATGCCACACAACACCCAAACTCAAAAAAAAAAAAAAAAAAAAAAATTTGG
>JAQMYF010000012.1:40619682-40633559 GCA_030014195.1 Neosilurus mollespiculum | reverse complement strand
CCCGTCGATAGTGGGGCCTGAACCCCCGACCTTGGGATCAGTAATCCAGCACCTTACCACCAGGCCACCACTGCCCCCGCTGTGTTCTCAGTTATGTTTAACTCACCTTTGTTTTCCTTGGCCAAGGTGTCAGCTACCTCCCAGTACTCATAACTGTACAGCACACTGTTGGTGATATTGAGGTGATTTGCTGCCATCTGGTGGATACGATGGGGAATGTTGATGAAAGGGTAAGTGAAAGTGCTGCCAGTCTGAGACCCATTTAAACCAACAGGGGATATGTAGGTTGAAGGCACATTTCCCCTACGGGAACACACCCCAAGCACACCCATACAAGCACACAAACACAACATGACCTAAATATCAGTTTCATTTCTAAATTGAACACTTGTATATATTTAATATCCAGGATCAATAAAACCATACTTTGTGGTATCGTTCCAGGAAGGTGGTGTGTGAGGCACTTTTGGTAAAGTCTGTAAGATCAGATACAGAGAAATCAGTGTAAGATTTAAGGTAGTCAGCAGAATTAAATTTTGGGTGATCAGATATATAATTTTAATATAAATGACGACATTAAAGAATCATTTCTTCATTAATTATGTATTACATTTCAGAAATGATTCCAGGTGCTAGAGCTTACCTTGAAATAGTCTGTCAGGGCTTTGGAGTACTTCAGGGCATAGTCCTTTTTCAGCCGGAACATTTGCCAATACAGAAGAGCAAGACAACGGAAACTACAAGCCAAGCACATAAAAGTGTTTATTACACATTGCAATGGCTACACAATGATGTACAGTAGAGTGCAGTGAAGATTATACACCACCACTTTTGTCTAGAAGGGCTAATAAAAAAAAATAAAACTTACTTCTCTTTAATTTTTTGGTGAAAATTATTGAACAATGCTATTGTAGGCAATGAGAATAAAAAACAAAAACAAACAAAAAAAAAACAATAATTCTGACAAGTATATTGAGGTAAAAGTATGGCTAATAAACAAAAACATGGAAAATACCAATTTTTCAGAAAAATTTAAAAGTGTCGCAAATGGGTTTTTTTTTTGGCTTTTGCGTAGCGTGAATGAACTTCAAATCATATGGAATGGTTTAGTGAGTAAAGGAATATGTGAACACTATGCCTGAAAGGTTAAATACTGTAAACAAAGTAAATGGTGGCCACAATAAATATTGACTTATTTCTTAAAAAAGGGACTGTTATTTTTGTTATATATATATATATATATATATATATATATATATCTCGCTGTTTGTTTACTTATTCTCATTAATATGATCCAATATTACATGAAATAAATACTTGAATAGTACTTCGTTTCTAAATGTATCTTCATTTTGTTAAGTGTATAATCATCACTGCATCACTAAATGTTTTAATTTCTTCACTCGATAAAACATTCCATATGGTCTGAAGTTCATTCATGCTGTGCAAAAGCCACCTTTCAATTTTTCTGAAAAATTGGTATTTTCAGTGGTTTTGTTTATTATCCATACTTTTACCTCAAAGTACTTGTCGGAATGATTTTTTTGGTTCTCATTGCCTACAATAGCATTGTTCAATACATTTTCACCAATAATTATAGTGAAGTAATTTTTTACTTCTTTTTATTAGGAGCCTTATTAGACAAAAGTGATGGTGTATAATCCTCACTGCACACACTACTGTATTTCCTGAGTATTTCTTTGTCGGGCAAGGATTTTAGGCTTTCTCTGTTCCCCTTAATGTAAATAAGGATCCAGCCAAAATAGATCAAATTTCTAAGGTAGTTAGATATTTAAATGGCTGGTAATGATGTGAAGCACTTCAGAGAACATCATGTGGGAACCATCACTCTGGACAGGTGGTGCTGTTTTAAGTCAGTATTAAACATGGCACAAATAGTTAGATCCAGATGGTTACAGTCATATTTACCAAAGTACAGCCAGCTGCTTGTCCTCCTGCCTGGCTCCAGGGCCTGTGTGACTTTTTAGCCTCATGGCATATCTACAAAAGACAGCATATCCCTCAATTAACAACAGGTCAACACCTACGTGTGTCTTAAAATAACTAAAGGGTGAAAAAAACCTGTAAAGGTGTGAGATGCACCATTAATTACCTTATGAGTTCAACTGTTTCTGCATACATGGTATAAGGAGATTTCGCTTCCAGAGGTCCTTCCTCCATGGCTTTGCCACACTCCATAAAGGACAAAGCAGCATCCACATAATTCACAGCTTTCCCTAGTTTATCCACCTGAGAGCAGTGAGAATAAAACATAAGCATGACTCAGTTAAATGACTGTACAACATTTCAGTAAACAGTAAGATATCTTTAATAGCTACAGATTTTCATTAAACTACATGTGGTACTTATTCTAATGTCATATAGTGATCGCAGTGTCTCTATTGCTAACATACCATTGCATCAGCTCGATGCTTCAATCTTTTAGCCTCATGCATGTAGTACTCTGCATGGTGTGAGCTGAAGTGAAAAGGGGAGAAGAGTGCTTTATGGGTATCTAGGGGATATTATTACTGACATTAACACAGATGCAGAAAAAAGCTAACAGAGATGATATCGATAACTCACACATCAGTGTAAGGCACAGTCCGTCTGTAGGATGGTTCCTTTGCTGACGGAGCCCAGGTTCCAGAAGAGGGCTGTGTGTTTCCTGACACTCCAGCACACTCCGCTTCAACCTTGGGCCGAGCTTTTTGTATCTACAGCAGGATATAAGGATTTAGATGACGCTGTCTGTGTTATGTAAAATTCAAACACGATTACAGTATATATTATATAAAATATTATATAAGGGCTGTAAATTCAAAATACAGCTCTTCACTTCATGTCCCACTCCACAGTCACACCCCAAAGCACATGAACATACACCAGTCAGCCATAAAAATATATAGTGATCAGCCATAACATTAAAACCACCTGCATATTATTGTGTAGTACTTGTGTCACCAAACGGGTTTAACCCATCAGGGCATGAACTTCACAAGACATGTGATGGTGTGCTGTGCTATCTCATCGCTGTGCAGCACATCTTTTAATTCATGTAAAGTGCACGGTGGGGGTTCATGGTTTGCACTGTTTCTTCCAGCACATCCAACAGATTGGGAATCTGAATGTCAGTATTCTATAAACCATTCCTCAACAGGGGGCATAGGTGGCCCGGTGGTAAGGTGCTGGCTTACTGCTCTGAGGGTCAGGGGTTCAAGCTCCACTCTCACTGAGTTGTCACTGATGTCCCCCCAGTGCAGCTAACTGGTTTATCAAAGGCCAGCCATGTCTCTGACTGTCTGTGTTGAGAGGCATGTAAAAGAAAATTGCTTTCATTTGTGAAGAGTAGGCCATTGGGTTGCTGTCAGCGTGTTCTGCCCTGCGATGGCCTGGCGAGCAGTCCAGGGTGTACTCTGTCCTCGCCCAGGGTCGCCTGAGATGGGCGCCAGCCTCCCCACGACCCTAACTAGGATTAAGCGGTTCAGAAAATGAATGGATGAAATCCTGAACAGTTTCTACAGTATGGCAGGGTCTTGCTGTCAGAGGCTACTTTAGGGAACACCACTGCCATAAAGGGGTTTACTTGGTCTGCAACACTGTTTAAGTAGACAGCTTCCTGTTGCTTGCCTTGTTCACAAAGTCCATCCTGTTGCCATATCTTCCCTATCTTGTCCATATAATGTATAAGAAAATGTGATTGATCAGACCATTTCACCTTCATCTCATGCTCCATGGTCCAGTTTTGATACTCATAGGGAGTGACAGGGATCAAGTATATGCACATGTGTCAAATGGACTGCTCTGACAGTATCATATGCAGCAATCTGCAATGCAGGGTGTGCTCTGACACCTTTCCATCATAACTTTTTCAGCAGTTTGTGCTCTTCTGTGGGATCAGAACACATGAGTTCATGTTTACTGTCCGTGCATGTCAGTGAGCCCTAAAAGCCCATGAATCTGTTCCTGGTTCACTTTTTTCCTTAATTTTACCATTTTTGGTTGGCACTAGCCACTGTATACTGGGAACACCGGGAAGACCTGTAGTTTTAGAGATGCTCTGACCCTGTCGTTTAGCCATGTCAATTTCCCCCTTGTCAGGGTCACTCAGATCCTTATGCTTGCCCATTTTTCCTGCTTCCAACAAATCAATGGAAACAATTGCTTGTTACCTAATACAGTATATACTCCACCCCTGACAGTGCCATTGAAATAAAATAATCACCATTATTCACTTTACCTCTCAGTGTTTTTAAAGTTATGGCTGATCTATGTACAGTATATTGTCTACGAGAGAATGTCTTCATGATCTGAAATGAAAGGGAGTTTCCTGAATTGACAGATAACGAAAAGGGATGCCTCATAGGTTTGATACTGGTGATTTGTATTATTCATGCATTCATACATCCATTCATTCATTTTCTGTACTGCTTAATCCCAATTAGGGTCGTGGGGAGGCTGGCACCCATCTCAGCCGACTATGGGCATGGGCGGGCGAGGGTGGGCCCTGGGACTCTGGGTGTGGGCTCGCCAGGCCACTGCAGGGCCAACACACACACACATCCATTCACACAGAAAAATGCTCGTCTTTTCCAAAAGTCAGCAATGGTTCTTATACATGCCTCTCACCACAGACAGTTAGAAACATGGCTGGTCTTTGATAACCCAGTTAGCTGCACTGGGGGGACAGCAGTGACAACCCGGTAATAGTGGGGCTTGAACCCCTGACGTTCGGATCAGTAAGCCAGCACCTTAATCACGAGCCTGTATTTACACTATATAACTGAACAGTTGTAATTACCTAATAACGTTTATTACAGTAGAACAAATAATGAGTGTGTTTTATTACGATGGATGCATGTTACATTTAATTGAACAGTTAAAGGCCTTTTAAATAATTATTTCGAAACATTTTACGCTAGCAAACAATTAGGGTTAAATGGGTTGCACTCAATATACTGTATAGAGATTCATTATGGTGATAAGTTAGGCCAGACTATGGCAGTGATTCAGTGTGTCTTTGATTAGTATCATATATATTAATCATTTAATTCAGCAAAACTTCTGCCCTCTGGACACCATGTTTTCCACGGCAACAAATTCGAACAATTCGAACACGTGACACCCTCAGCCCTGAAACCCTTTGTGATTTTATGTGGTAGGGAGCTTTATGGAGGTAGTTGGATATAGGCTATTAGTTAGGATAGGCTATATTTCAGGGTTTGAACATTAAGTTTGGTTAAATGTGAATCTCTCTCCAGAGTAACACAATTCATACAACTGTTGAAGCATTCCTACATGCATATAGTTTAAAAAAAAACAAAACACTACTGTCTTCATAACTCACCAAGACATTCCCTATATGGGGGGAATAATTGATTCTTGAACCATCGATATCAGTTAACATATCACACATAGAGGCTATCTCTTAAGCAACCTCTTATAGTATACATCGCAAAGCAGGCATAAAAACTTTAACAGTGTTAGTAAGGTATACCTGTCTTCATAAAATGCTAAGAAACACCATTTTTGGGCAACACACTTCAAACCATTATCTTATGAAAGCTGAGAGAACATGAGAAATTCATCAAATGTAACAATATGTACTCTGACTAAACATTATTTACATTACACTGACAGGACATACCACTAAAGCACCTAGCAGCTATTAACAAGGGCTAGTTCAGCCAGCAAGGTTCAAATTGCTTTGTGTACCTCTGTTTTTTTCATTGTAGAGTCTCTGTCTCTTGGTGGGTTTGTGTGTTGTTGGTCTAAATGCTGGATCTTTGAAGAAGATGGAGGAGAGAGTGGAGACAGTGGCCTTTTGGTGTAAATATAATCCTCATGATGGCTGTGTATTAAAAAAAAAAAAAAGAATACTTCAGTTCTGGTTCAACTTAAAGCACAGTAAATTGACCTGAGACACAAAGGTTCTGTTTTTTACACTAGCAAGTGACAACAACAAGTATTTCTTTGGTAATTTCTGGAACAAGGTTTGCTATATGCAGTCACTGCAAATCTGGATCAGTATTATCAGTACTGAAACAGACTATTTAAGGTTTTCTTCCTTTGGATTTGGCAGAAGTAAGTGGTCAAATAAATAAACCCAAAGGGAATCCTAAATACACTATTTATTAAATCATGTATACACTTTAGGCACTGCCTAAAAGACAAAAGGTTTCAATGAGAATTCGTTTTGATGACACCATCAATGACGTATTGTCATGTAACCATCACCTTATGACTGCCCCTGCCCCAAAGTTTTGAAATTATCTAAAATTGTTACGCTATTGAGATAAGATTTCTTTAATGGAAACCCAATATCACCACAGGGTAGCGAGATGCCATTCCCTGAATAGGTTTACTTCCGTACGCATGTTATACGTGCTAGAAATGTCATGTGCTTCCTCAGTGTGATTGGGTTAAAAGCCTTCCTATTCAAATAAGTAATTTGCGCAGCAGTAATGGTTTAAAACGAAGAGACCTACTGCACATAACACATAAAATTCTGTTTATGTTGTTAAAAAAGTGTATTTTATTGGATCAAAAAAGTATATTTTATTTTATGGCTTGAACAGTTTGGAGAGGAATATGGAGTAGAAGAAGTTACCGTCACTCAGACAATCATTCCCATTACGACGGTTATATACAGGCATGCAAAATGTCACTACATGGTTCCCACGTGTACACATACGGACGGACGGTCACAATGTATACGAGACAAATAATCAGATCGTTGCTATATCAATTTCTCTTATGTATGGTGCAGCACTTTCCGCAGCAATGCACTCCGCTATAAATCAGTCTGGGATTTTTTATGCAATACATTTAACATGCATGGTAATGAATGTTGTACAGGATATACATCATATCTGTGTTTAAACATACTCATTCTGCCGGTTGTTGGAATGGGCTTCCTGCTTTTCTAATTCAGCTGAGAGTGGGGGAGCTGGGAGCTTTTCAGTGTGAATGTGGCTTCTCTTACTTTCTCTTTTAGCTTCTCCATTCTCAGCCTATAAGAACACAGGGAACACATGAGAGAGAGAGAGAGAGAGAGAGAGAAAGAGAGAGCTATATAATAGATTATACTAATATACTTTTACTCTAACCTTCCGTTTGCTTTTGCCATCTATAGTTTCTTGATCTAGGTGGTACTGATGCCTCATGGGGGTCTTTTCTGTAGCTTTAGCTGATGATGAAGAGAATGATGATGAAGAAGACCTTCTGTGTGGAACCTCACTTGTGTTAGGGACTCTGGCCAGAAGTGAGAGGTCTATCTTGACTACCAGATTCCTCAGTCCTCGATGAGAGACAGTGGTGGACTGCTCAGTACGGCCAAATGGCACCAATGTGTATAGTTTGTGTTTGCTTGGACGCTGTTGCCCTTCATCTGGAGAAGCATCATTTGATCTCAACTCAGAAGGTCTGCATTGTTCCTGATGTCTCTGCTTTGGAGCAAGTCTCTGGCTGGATGTGGAGTCCGCAGGAACTTTAGCAATGTTTGGGGGTGGACTGGGCTCAGAGTCTGATTCTGAGGAAGATGAGGAGGAAGAAGAAGAAGATGAGGATGAAGAGGTAAAAGTTTGCCTTGTGGGGCGGACAACAGGAGTAGGAGATGGAGGGGATAGTGGAGGAGAAGGGTTAGAGTCTATAACCCCTGGGTTGGAGGAGTGCTCTTCGCTGCTCCGTCTCCGTTTCTTCCTTTTATGGTCCTCCTGCTCACGTCCACTGCATTCAGTTCGGGGCTGATGCTGACTGTTAGTGTGGGGTCTCTGCTTGGGCTGTACCGCCTGCCATTCAGCATTATGCTCCTTCCTTCTTCTCCTCTTCTTTTCTCTTTCTCCTTGCTCTTTTCTCCTCTCCTCTTCCTCCTCCTCTTCCTCAGAACTCTGGATCCAGCGGTGCCTTATTAGCTGCTCTTCCGCCAGTCTCCTGTGTCTTTGAGCTTCTGTAGTTTGGACCAGGGCTTGTCCCTGGGCCTTTCTTTGGCTATGCAAATCCGGATTCCTGTCCCTTAGCTTTTGCTCCTTCTCAGAAGTCCTAGTGCTGGGCACAGCTTCCTCCCTGGATTTTGTTCTTGGTTTTGTGCTAGGGCTGAGTCCTGAGTTAGGTTTTGAAAAGGACCTAGCTGAATTATCTGGGACAGGCCTAGGTGGTGGCCTTGAGCTCGAACTGTGGACTGAGTGACTGTTTGTCTCAGAAAGACTGTTTGTCTTATGTTTGGGTGAGGGGTCAGGTTTTGGTTTAGAATTTAAACTCTGGCTTAATTTGCTCTTATGTTCACTTGGTCTATGGCTATTCTCCGTGCTACAATCAGTGGAAGACAAGTGCCTGGTCTTTGCTTTAGGGCTGAAGTTGGACCTGGAGCTAGACTGTGACTGATGTGGTGTAGGACTAGGCCTGGATTTTGATCTAGATTCACTGCTTTGAGATTTTGGCTTGTGTGAAGTCTCTTTGTAAGTTGAGTTGTATTTAGAATAATGCTGTGGGGGGGCAGGTTGTCTAGAATCTTTCTGCCTAGAGTCATTAATACGTTGAGTGTTATGGTCTGGTGGCAACCATGGTCTGATCTTAGGTTGACGTATAGGACTGGAGGTAAATGTAGCCTGGTTAGTAAGCCTGGAGCTTTCCTGGTGAACCTGAGTATAAGAAGTGATTCTTGGAGAGTCAGGAGCAGAGGTGAGACTAGGGCTAGGGCTTTTGGGTGGGTGAAGAGGTAAAGGACTTGGACTTCGACTTATTCGTAGGCTAGCACCTGGGCTTGGACAAACACTGGGTACTGGACTTGGTACAGGGCTAATTCCTGGGCTTGGACAAGGGCTATATCCTGGACTAGATTGATGACTATGCCTAGGGCTGTAGTCAAACTTAGGGCTGGGGACAGGGCTCTGGCTTGGGCTGTAGCTTTCTCTTGTCCCAAGGCCAGAATCTCTCTCCCAGTATCTTCCTGGAGATGGTCCTCTATCAGAATCAAAGCCTACACCAGAACTGTGACCTCCTCCTGGGTCGTGATCTGACTGTCGAGATTTATGGACTTTCTCAAGCCACTTGTCCAGCTGCCACTGTGTCAAGGATGGATTCTGGTGCTGGACACAGAACAAAAAAAAAGTTTACCAGCTGAAAGTAAGTATCACATTTATTTTGAAAATAAAATTAAAAAACGACACTGCATATTTCTAATCATACTGTAAAGCAGGGGTGTCCAATCTTATCAACAAAGGGCCAGTGTGAATCCACAAAGAGCCACACCTTCCACCTGTTTGAAAGAGAAGATCAACTGATTTAAATTGGTGAAGGTTGTGGGTCGTGCATGGTTGGAATGAAACCCTGCACCCACAACCAGCCCTTTGCGGATAAGTTTGGACACACTGGAACTTCATTTATAATCGATGGAAGTCTTTAAATGTAAATAATTATATTGAGATGATACTGAGTAATGTTTGAACGTTTGATAATACTGAGATACTCGGTTTAGCCATGTCATCTGACTTCATTTCATTTCTGAACCGCTTTATCCTTTATTAGGGTTGTGGGAGACTGGAGCCCATCTCAGCCAACTCTGGGCAAAGGTGAGGTACACCCTGATCGGCTCGCCAGACCACTGCAGGGCAACATAGACACACAACCATTCACACCTAGTTGCAATCGAGAATATTCAGTTATCTTAATGTGCATGTCTTTCGACTCTGGGAGGAAACCAAAGCACCGAGAAGAAACATGGGGAGAACATGCCAACCACACAGAAACATCCTCACTGGGAATGGGGCTCAAACCTATTACCTTCTTGCTGTGAGGCGGAAGTGCCAACCACTACGTCACTGTTACGATCCAACATAACCCTAATCCAAGTGCGCATGCCAATATGCATTTAAATTCCAATTGTTAAATGGGTAGCACGTTGTGAGTGAAAGTAACTGGCTAAAATTAGAATGGTGACACAAGAGCATTGTGTTAGTGACCTGACAGAAAGAGCAAAAGAGAGCAGTATGAGTATAATTCGAAATATTCAACTATTTAATAGCAATAGTTCTGTGCAAACAACTGATAAAATGCATTCAGAGGAGAAAACAGAAGGAGAGTGTGAGTATATCACCCTTTAAGCATGTAAGACAATAAACCAGCACTCTTGACAAATCACTCCAAACTACAAGCTTTTAAACCTGAAGTTGTTTAAATGGTATGTATCTAAAATGGTTTCTGTCTAAAAATTCTAAATAATAAAATAGTAATTCAACTCAATCGGTATAATGGGACAATACTCACTTGCAGGCATACATAGGAATGAGGGCAATCTACTTTCCCTGCTTTCCTCTGGTGGCTGACCTGTGCTAATTTAAACGTCCAGTGCTCTACTCAAACATCCCCCCTTCCTCATCCCACACTCTTTTTCCAGAGAAGACACTGCATCTCTTGTGCCCTCTCTCACTCTCCCCCACCCGTCCTCTTCAACCACCCTCTACCTGGAATGGCACGTTGTTTCCAAGCTTCCCTCCTCAGAGACACTCTATGGCTGCATGTAAATGAAAAACATATGGTGTCCCCACCTCTCTGCTGTATGGTCTCCAGTATACAGCATGTTCAGCATGTAAAGGGAGCTGTGTGACACAGGCACGTTCATTCCTAAAGTGGAGCAGGTCTCTGTTCTCAGAGCATGCAGGGTAGCAGGGTATCCTTCTATCTTCCCCACCCCCTCTGACAATTATCTCTCCTTCCTCCAAAATAATGAATAACCATATAGTTTGGCTATAGCTGAAAACATATTCAGACTTCACTCATGCAATTTTGTTAATTACTTTTTGTATTTTGCAGGCTGATATTCTTCAAACCAGTTAATGTATCAAAAACATTTGGGATTTTTAATATTTCCTATACCTATTTAGTCCATGGAGATTGCACATGTTGACATGACACCGAAACTCTAAATTCTCAGTGGCCTCTAGCCCCTCACCCCCCTTACTCACATTCCTCATACCCCACTCACTCCTCCAAGTGCTTCCTCCTCCACTCTCCACCATCTATACCTCAAAAGCAAAATAACTTCTGCTGGTCAGTTCATAGAACTATCGAGGAAACCAAAGCTGTGACAAAGAAAAGTGTTAAAATACCTCTTTGAAGGTAAATGGCAGTGGCTGGCTGGGGATCTCAGGCTGAGTATGTGCTTCTGGGCTTGGGCTGCGTGACCGCTGGCTGCTGCTCCTGGACTCACTGGAGGAATCAGATCCTGAGGAGCCCGAGCTGGAATGTCTTGCCCTCCTGCCATGTGTGTGTGTGTGCTGCCGTGACAGGCTGTCGTTCAACACCCACATACACATATACACAAGCATGAGTAGTGAATCATCATGCATATAAAGCACATGAAAATGTACAAGCAAATATGATGCACACACACACACACACACACACACACACACACACAATGCTGGGTTTTTAAAAACAAACTGCAGTTAGCACATTCAGATTGACTGACTCATCATGTTGGATAAAACTGAGAGTTCAGTATATGACTAAGAACACAAACATGGGAACTTACTTGTGATTTTCAGACCAGGAAGCAATTTGATGAGGTCCCTTTAAAATAAATAAATAAATGAACAAATTAAGTATAAAAATTGACCATTTTTGAGAAATTCAGATATTCACAAGCACTAAGGGAAGAGAACACTTATCACAGCAGAACATTAAGATCAACTAAACGGCCAGCTAATACAAAGGTAACATGAAGCATAACACAATGATAAGTCAAGTTGCTGTGACTCATGTGCAAAGAGTCCAATGGATGAAGGCACATACACACACTATTAAACTTGTCTATTTATATTAATTGATATATATATATTATATCAAATGCCTCAACACACACACACACACACACACACACACACATACACCTGAGAACAACTGGAGTTAATAGCACTGCTTAAAAATAATTATCTTAGTTGTTACAGACTGAAATTAAAAATGGAGGAAGTGATATAGCCACTCCCCAGGAACTAGGTCAAGGAAAAGGGTTGAACATTTGTGTGTTGAAATACATGTGAATCAGATCCTATGCATGTCCACACAAATGACCCTGTTTGTGTTTTACAGACAGTGCATAGATTTGCTGCAATTGAACTGTTAATGACCATGTACACCCTGAGTGGAAACTGACACACTCACTCCTCTGACTGTTTTTCCTATATTTGTATATAACCTCTTATTATTAGGTAATATTTGAAAGAACAACAATTGACAAACCCATAAATATTCCTGCAGAAAAAAGGGAAAAGGTGTCCATGTATGACTGCCACATTTCTTGGCCAGACACTCAGCAGTGCAATAGTGTTTTCTCACTGCACATTCAGAAACAAATACAGGTCTTAATGAAGATCAGCCCCATGTTCCCCACTCCCTATGTTCCCCAATCCCTATGTTCCCCAGTCCTCTCTTTTCCAATACCTATGTTCCCCAGTCCCTATGGGGTTAAGGTTAGGGTTAGGAAACATAGGTATGGGGGAACATAGGTACTGGGAAATATAGGTACTGGGTAACACAGACATGGACCCGACTTAATGGAGCAAATGTAACTTGGGGTACGGTTTCCAGTTATTTTTCACTAACTGGTACAAATAATGTGACATAGTTCACAGTGGTTTTAAATAAGTACTCTGATATATTTGACCGAATAATGCTTTGGTTATAATCAAAAGTTAAGCAGAGTCTCTTGATTACTCCAGGTGCTCTATTTCCACCATTTTCAAGCAGTACAAAGAAGCACTCTCACTCATTCTCACTCACTCTCACTCATTTGTCGAACCACTTAATTTTACTACTAGGGTTGCTTATCTCAGACACTGGGGGAAGGTGGGGTACACCGTGAACAGCTCGCCAGACCATCGCATGGCAACACATCACAACCATTCACATTCACATCCACACCTAGGAACAGCCAATTGGCCTAATGTGCATGTCTTTGGAATGTGGGAGAAAACTGGAGTAACTGGAGGAAACCCATACAAGCACAGGGAGAACATTGTTTGTGTAACCACTCAGCAACAAACAGTGATGCAAACCCTACTCTAGAGTACCCACAGTTCCTGTTTTAGCAACACCACTGATAACTATAAAATAAATCCTAGTACTGGACAAATAGCCAATGGAGTAAAACACTTGCAGTTTCCTGGTACCAAAGATTCTGGTATTTTGGGCAGTGGAAAAAGGCCCAAGGGAAAAATAAAGACCGCTGTAATATTAAAACTTGCACAGTACCTTGTCACTGTCCTCCTCATCACTACTGAGCTTCAGGTCATCTGCAAGCATGCTGAAAAGACAAAATAACAAGCAGTTGGCTGAACATTAGTGTCAGTGTTTGTGTGTGTGTGTGTGTGTGTGTGTGTGTCTGAGCCAGAATAGTGAAATCAGTTATGATCTGAAAGTGTGCATGATGAGTACGCTCCCAATGCAAAATTATAAACACACCCCTCAGACTTTAAATTGCATTGTGGTTTGGTTGCTGTGTGTGACTGGGCTCTCTGTTTGTGTAAATCTCTTCTTTAATAACTCCATGGCATTTATGCACTTAATGATGTGTGTATGGAGCTGGGGGAGGAGAGAGCCAGACTACATGCTTTAACCTTCCACATGAACTCAACCTCAGAACAGCAGTTGGTCTCAAGCTGTAAAATTCTTGTTGTCCTCCCCTTTCCTTTGGTGGACTTTTCTTTCTTATACTGATTCACTGCTTTATTCCATCCCTACACATGGCCAAGATTACATAAGCTCATGTTTATCAGTAAGAATTTGTCTTGATATGAAAACTGGTGAACAAGCTGGTCATTTTTAAGAAAAGGTCTTCACAAGCATAGTAACTTACATATACACACACACATATATATATA